>JANHZU010009452.1:343-15964 GCA_032468055.1 Acrochordus granulatus | reverse complement strand
GTCTCTGAAAATTAATTTATTTTCTTTTGCTTTTTCTTGAAGTGTATTTTTGGTTGCTGGTTTTTTTCTGATTTGCTGTACTGACCCTTCCTTTAAGGTGGCCTAAAATTATGCACATGAAAATGCATGCGCAAACAGATGTAGACAGAGGTTGGAACAAACCAAAGACTGAAGTCAGAAACTAACTAAAATGTAGTAAAGTGCTCACGTACCCCTTTTCATTATTTTTAAAGCCATGATTTCTAAAGAGGCGCAATTTGGTTTCTCATTTTCAGTTCAAGGATTTCTTTTTCATATAATTAATCAGGGGGTTCAGATTTCCCTGGGCAAATCAGAAATTGTCTTTGAAGAGATTCCTGAAGGAAAGCTATGCACATAAATTAGAGACGTGATATGTGTGTATACATGTTCTGAAAATGCATACAGAAATTGAGGTTTTTCCTACTTCTGTCTTGTAAAAAAAACAGCATATCAAGTGTTTTTTTCACGAATACAAACGGCACTTCCAACTTGTGTGAAGGAAGTATCCAAGAATTAACAGTTTATTAAACTTGTATGCCACCCAATTCTCAACAATTTTGAGAGGTTTGTAGAAAAAGTGACATGATACAACCGATCGAAGTTTAAACACAAATTTTCCTCCTCTAAGCCATAAATATGATTAAATCGCTGAGTGTTGTTGGCGAAGGTAGAATGATATAATGGAAGGCTGATTTATTGTGAACCACAAACTTAATTTTGCCTAGTACAGTAATTCTTTAATGGATACCAGGACAGAACTGTGAGGTTTTTTTACTGTTTATTCTTCAGCCACTCTCCCCTTGCCTCAATATAAACTATGTGTATGCTGAGCAAAACTGAGTTGTTGTTATTGTGGTGGTTGTGGTGATTATAATTATTATCATCATCCAGTCTCTTCTGAAGAATATGCAGCAAATATTGGTATTCAGTCAATTAACACTTTATCCTAAAGCCTAAGAATTATCCAAATACCACACTACTATATATAGTCCCAATTAAACAAAATGTTTTGAAAACGAAATGTTGTGAGATAAAATAATTATCTCTGCTGTTTTGACAATTCACTATTATAGCTACTAATTCTCCAGTAATAATGGGGAAACTGTTGTAATTTATTTCATGATATCTATTATTTCATTAGTAAGTCCCAATATATTAAAATATTTCTCTGTTCCTTTTGAACTACTCTAATATAATTTGATATTGCCACATCTTCTTTGGACAATCAAAGCCAAATTAAAAGATAAAAAAATCTCTTTGAAAACATCCTCTTCTTATTTTGACTTCTCCAAGTTCTTCCATACTTTCCATTCAATATTGTTTTTCATTTTTATTGCATTTTTAAAACATTATAATTTTCTCATTAATTCCAAAAATTTACAAATATTCTTAGTCCAACTATTAGTTAATTTCATATTTTTAATCAACCCAAGCCTTTGAAAAATTTGTTTTAGCCTCCTAGAGTATTTAAAATATTGTTTTATGAATGGAAAATTCGTATTTTATACTTACTAATAATGTTTGCATTTTTTGCTTTGCAAGGTAGAATGGATTTGAGATAAAGTATTGTAGATGTTACTGGCAATGATGCCTGTTAACAGCTTGAATGTTATAGGCACAAAAGTTATTGGACTAAAATGACTTTTGTTTTGTATTTCATGTTAAAAAATGTTCAGTGTTTAGTTAAACAGTCCTCTATGAATGTTTGCTGAAACATTTGATTAAAATCATTTGTGAAGGAAAATATATAATGGATATATGTTGGAGCCAAATTCCATAAAAATTAAATTTCCTTAGGTTTTACTTCTTTTTTTAATATCAGATATCCATATGGCCATTTTTTTGTGTTTTATTTAATTATCACAAAATATTTTCCAAATTCCAATCTTCTTTTCTTATTTTTAGAGGATCAGTTGGTTTTGTGATTTTAGTTACATCTGAAAAAAAATTGTTTGTCTGAAATTGCCTGTTTTGTTTGAACTGCTTAGTCCTACTTTCATATCATTTTTAGTAGTTGACAACATTTTTTAATTCTTCCATGATTTTTGCAGTCCTTTTACTATCCAGATTGGATTGCTTTTTCACACCTGTCTTGATTTTCTCACTTTTAAAGTTTTTATTGCTTTGATTTTTGTAGGTTGCTAATATCTTTTCAAAATAGTTTTACTTTTCAATCTAATTTTCCAATTTGGCATTTGAAAATTTAATTTGGTGGCCTGCTTTCAATTCTATTGTTTTTACTTCTGTGAGACAGCAGTTTGTGTATTTTCAGAGTGCTATCACATAAGCTTCTCAATCTCTTCTTGGCCTGGCTAAACTAGCGGATACTTTTTTCTTTGAGAAGTAGAACTTTCATATTGCAAAGTCTTTTGAAAGCACCAGTATCATCACCAAATTTCTAATGCAAGCGATTACCCAGGATATGGAGCCATGTTACCCAACATGGAAGTAGTCTCTTGGCCAGATGGGCTTACAGAATCAGTTTCTTGGCTGTTTAGACTATCAACTTTCAATTTCTGAACTCATTTTCCATATGTCACCGGAATCAAGTGTTCTAATAAGCACTAAAAGCCTGCAAAGGAAGAGGAATAAAGCTGAGAGTACTCAATTTAGAACTATTATGTGTCAGAAAATAATGGGGCTGGTGAAAAGAACCACATCTAGGATGGCTGCAATCCTGTATCCAGCTACCTAGCAGTGAGGGTCACTGAATTCAACAGGACTTACTTCAGAGTACACATGCAAATATGCACTGTAAATGTTGAACATAGGAGAAACCAGACTATCAGAGCTGACAAAGGCCCCTGTAAGCACAATACTTTGATTTTCAAACCAGATAATCCATTTTGGGTGTGATTAAACAAACATTATATCTATTCTTTCTCAGAAATGTACTGGATCAGCAAGCAGGATTTAATGCCATAGTCTGGTAGAGGATCTGTGACATATTTCATGTAATATTTTTTTTATTTTCTCTTGTACTAGACAAGGAGGAATTCATCCGAATCCTTCTGTGCTGCAGCCGTCACTAATTCTCCATCCTAAATTCTATCAGCAGTCACTTGCTATGACCATTTTGTTTTCCTTCTAGCAGCCTACTCTCCACTACAAGTAAACTATCTGGCATGATAAAATTCATGAGAGTTAAAAGACACTTATAAGCCAAAGATCCACAGGGCTTGCCTGTCAAAGGTATCCCAGTATTGGCCATTTTTTAAAGATCCTGCAAGAGAGGGCAGAGATGATACAGTAGAATCCAGCATTTTGCCCCTCAAGGGCCATCCATAGGCATAATTCCGTCCATCTCTAATACTCAGAACAATGGACACAGCTGTTGGGTTGCCCTAAGGCTAGTTTACTTTGAAAACATACAATTTACTCTCTCTAGCAGCCTTCCTCAATCAGTTGCCCTCCAGTTGTTTTGAGAGACTCACAGAATTCTCTGTCAGCTTGGCCAAGGAGAATGGCTTCGCATTCTGGTTCCTCTTTCTTTTTAAGGAGGGTACCAGATTGGGAAACTTGTTGTGTTCATTAATGGGAAGTCTGTAATACCCCAGATTTCAAATGCTTAGGCCACATTTTCTCAGCCTGCTCTCTTCTAACAAGTTCTTCAAACAAGCATATGAGAACCAATAGATTAATAAGTTCAAAACATATGAGAACATCAGCCAGGCTCTTCTATCAATTTCCAGCAGCAGGGAAGAAACTAACCAGCCCATTGGACTTGGCAGTTACAAAGGTGCTTGACAGTGGAGTATCAGGAGAAGACTGACCAGATAGGGAGCCAACACCAGAAAGACCTTGTCTTTCCCTTCAAACAAATCCATTCTCCAAAGGAGAGCTCAGTTGTATATGATTACAACAGGTTTAATAATGGTTTGCTGAAAAATCACAGTGGCCTGAGCCTAATCATTTCAAGCCTTCCTTGGTCCAAAAGACAAAGAGAAAATGAATCCCAGAATTGACTTTCATATGTTTTCTTCTTTGACAAAAGATGACCCAGGTTAGGAGAATGAAGTGCTTGCTTGAAGGAATGAGCAATCCTTGCCATCAGAAACCTAAAGCTAAATAACAAAGATGGTTTTAACAAATGAATTAAAACAAGAAAAAAATTATCAGTGTCCACTCCCTGTTTTGATAACTTAGTGCCTGTAGAGAAACAAGTTTACTGGAGCAGCTCAAGAATTCCTTCCTCCCCTTGTTTCTCCCTAAGCACAAAGCAGTATTCCTTTCCAAGACAAGCTTTGATTTCCTTTTGTTCAGCCACAGCAGCAGCCTGTGAATTTCAGCATTAGGCCATTCCTTGTGGGAAGGAAGCTACTAAAAACAGAAGCCAATAGGGAGCCACTTGTTTTTCCAGCAACTGGTATAGCTGCTGCGTTGTTTGGTCAATGGAGATGAATCCTTCTGGAATTCTATGGAATATGTAAAGACACAAAGCCTTGGGAAGTCTCACCAGTGAGTTTCAATTGAATATACAGAGAAGAGGATGAGAATTAGGAAAACAGGTGGGAGCAATGCTGGTCTACAAACATGTGCAGTGGTAGATAGTGCTCAACAAAGACATCTCCTTTGAATTGAAGGGTTTCCCCAGGAGCTTCATGGTCCATCCATGTAGTTTTTATGTCAACAATATGGACATGACTTCTGACTAATAGCAACTCTGGTCTCTCGATAATCATGTTAATTGCAGGAATTCTTGAAACTATCTTATCTGGGCTGGAAATTTCAGATGACAAAAGATGGCAGCAGAGAAAGGCAAAAAGTAACATTTTTGCTAACCTCTCAGGGTTTTCTGCAGTTTTGCAGATTAGATCTCGAAACTTTACAAAAGTCAGCATTCAGATCATGGGATCTTATAACTTTTTATAAATCACTCGGTCTAATTCTCCCCCAGGATGTGTACATTCTGGTTTCTGAGATCTTGTCTGTTGCAAATTTGTGCAAGTCTCATACATACTAATTGAACTTATGGCAACCTTTCAATCAAGGTTAGGGGAAAACAGGACCTTACCATGGTACACTTAAGGAGAACTGAAAGCTCCCTCACATCTGTATTGGAACTGAATGAAGGCAACGTCAGGATGATATGGCCAAACGAAAAATGAGTTTTGGGCATGTTCATATTGTGTCAAGGCTCTCTTGTAAGGAGAGAAAAGGCAGGAAGAGGTGACATTCCAGCACAAACCCCATGTGGATGCAAATCCAGAAAGGTGAAGTTTGTGATATAAAATCAGTGCACAGACGCCATCATTGCTTCTTCAGGATTACCTATAGATGCCTAAGAAGTTGTAACCCAAGGCCTTAAATCATTTCAGAACACTGGATGCTCTTCTTTATCACTGTGGGCAATTTTAGTTGCAAATTGTCATTAATATAGTTTTTCCATTAAGTATAGGTAAATTTTATGAGTGACTTAAGTTATTGCTAATTCTTTGATCTGCAATGGCAGCTCTTCTTGCCTCTACCTTGCCTGGAGAATCAGCAGTAGAAAGAAAAAGGGGTATAATAAATACTGTTTTATTTTATTAGGAAGGGCTAGTTATTAAATTGTAGGGATTGAATCCAGTTTTCCTCTCTGAGCTGACCAGAAGTCCACTTCTTAAGAGCCATTTGCCATCTTTGGGAGGAAACAAAGGGAGAAAACACTGCCTTTCTCCTCACCCATGCCCCATTTTTATTAGCACCTATAAAGTATCCATTCAGCTGCTTTTGTTGTTGTTGTTCAGCTGCACAGTCGTGTCAACTCTTCACAACCCAATGGACCACCTCCCTGTCCTGCACTGCCTTCCAGAGTCCATTCAAACCCACACCTATCATACTGATGATGCTATCTAACCATCCCATCCTCTGCCATCCCCTTCTTCTTTTGCCTTCAATCTTTCTCAGTATCACAGACTTTTCTAATGAGTCCTCTAACTGCATTATCTGAACCAAAGTATTTGAGCTTCAACTTCAGTATCTGTCCTTCCAATGAATAGTCAGGGTTGATTTTCCTTAGTATTGATTGGCTTGATCTCCTTGCAATCCAAGGGACTCTCAGTAGTCTTCTCCAGCACCAGAATTCAAAGACATAAATTCTCCGGCACTCAGCCTTCCTTATGGTCCAGCTATCACATCCATACATTACTACTGGGAAAACCATAGCTTTGACTATAATTCTAGCTGCTACTTCTTACTTTTAAACTATTTCATTTCCTTTTACCAGATATTGGAAATGAAGCTTTAACTGTTTCTTACAAACTGCTTTTCTTCAACAAATACCATCAGTGCCTGTATCACAATTCATTGCCAAAATAAAAATTAAAAATTGGGAAGCCTGTTCTCTCCTTGTTACCAGCCAAAGGAAAGAGGCAGAGAAGTTTGGTAGAAGAACAGCTCCTTCCTGAACCCCATTGAGTCACCTTGGCTCATTTGCACAGTGGAGGAGAGCAATTAGCTAAATTTAACCACAAGGAGCTTCTGGCTTAATCTGTTTCTTTCCAGAGGAAAGCAGGGTGGTTGAGAGAAAAATGGATTTTGCAGACAGACATGCTAAGACATTGCTCTTTGTGAGCATATAACCTTATGTTACTTTTGTCTTTTGTGAGAAACATGCAAGTGGTTTGTCCAAGGGACTGACAGTGGGGCAGCTCATAAATTCAAGGATTAGCTTCTTCCATACTGATAATTCCAGGGGATTAATGCATCTGGAATATTGGGCATGACCCTCGGGAGCAGTGATTACTTGGTTCCTTGGAAATCTGCAAAGGAATGAATCATGCGGCCCAAATTATTTCTTAATAAGGAAGGAAGCAGATGGAAATTTTAGGCGGTAGGGTTGGAGCATGTTTTCACAAAGCAAGGTTGAGGCTCCTGGACAATCTTGGATGAATCAGACTTGATTAGATGGCAACTACAAAGAATTCCCAAGGCAGAATGGAAAATTATTATAACTTTAAAAAGGCTGAGAAGAAGACAATAAACCACCTTCACATTACAACCAAGAAATTTACATGGACATTTTAAGTCATCACCAGGAGTCAAGCTTGACCTGAAGAAACCATGTTGTAAAAAAACAATGAGGAACAAGTCATGATAGTTGCCAGGTAAATCTGACTGAGGTTCTCCACCCATTCCTCCTTAGTCTATTTTATCTAATCTGGTCAATGTTGGTGTACATGTAGAGAATTTTTACCCTCCTTCCTTGTCTACAAATTTTCAAAACTTCAACTTTTGTCCTGACAGTAGCATTTTTTCAGACATAAAAATCCCCATTCAGTGCTCTCTTGACCATGTCTGAGTAATGTCCACCTCCTCTTTTCCATTTTTTAATATTTTCTAGAAAGGAATTCTATTCCATGCTGATGTCCTGCTGATCGGTTTACACTAAAACTCCCACAGAAAATACCATTTGGAAAATTATTGGAATTACAACCCAGAAAGCTAAAGGACAGTCCTAGGTCAGGGAATCTGGAAGGTCAGCAGAACAATGCATTCATATCAACTTGACCAAAGTTGTTTATATCTCCCAAATCTGGAATCTGGTTTGTCCAAACCATTGCTAAGGTCTGAATATGGGTGAACTGTTGCAATAAGTTGGAACCGTGATTGATCATCCCACTGACTGCTTTGCAATCACAGAAAATTAGAAAGAATTATGTGGACTTGTGCTCTCAAACTCAACTTGAATTTATGATAGAAAATGCATGCACAGACCTCTGTGAAGAGAAATTTTTGTGAGCAGTCTACAACTGGGTCAAGAGTCTAGAGTGAGGCCAATTTTTACCTGTAACTGAAAAGGAATATTAAGAAGTTGCTTGCCTATGACAGCCACATTCTGTTTTGCTTTTCATAACTGGCATCCAGTTGGATTTGAGTAGTGCTTCAAAAAAGGACAATTTGATTGGCCCCAGGAGTGAAGACTAAGCATCTTTTGAAAGTGAAATCTGTCACATATTTGTGCAGATTGCCTGTTCACTCATTGCAAGTTTAACAAGTCTCGGACAAATATTATGCAATTTGGACTGATAAGAGTGGCTCACAGAACATAGAAAGAACTGTCTGATGGAGGAACAGTCGATCTGTTTGTTGACCATTATCACACAATGCTAAAACAGTGTAGACATACTGCACTGTTGAATGTGTGAGCTACTTTTTAAGAATGGGAAGAAAATGAAGCCCATGTTTCCCTTTTCTAGACTATAAGAGGGATCCTCTTTGAAACATCCTGTCCCTTCTCTTGGAAGCCCAGATGATATGTGTGTCATTTGTTATTAAAACCATGATTGCTTAGCCCATGTCTTCTCCGTAAACTTGGATGTAAATGGGAAAATCTGGAAAGATAAGGAAGAAACAAGAGTGGGATAAGCAAACATTATTCAGAGCCACAAAACTGGAACTGAATTTGTTGATAAGCTGCAGTTTCCTCATACTGAACTTCTAGTGTTTCTTTGTTTTAATTGGTAACTTAAGATCCAATCTAGATGGAACTGAGAGCTTGAAAAGTTGTTCTCTGATTCTGTATGCTCATGAAAGATTTCCTGCATTCATCATCTTCTGCCTTTTCTTTAATGGAGAATGCAAGGTGTTCTAGCAGATGAGAGTTGGTGGCATACTGACAGACCAACACATTTCTGAGCTTCTGATACTGTACTTTTTAAGTTTTACAGTAGCATTTTAGAGAGCCAGTTTGGTTTAGAGTTAAGGCACCAGGTTAGAACCAGGAAACTCTGAGTTCTAATCCTGCTTCGGACATGAAGCCAGTTGAGCGACATGAAGCCAGTCGCTTTCAGTCCTAGGAAGAAGGCATTGGCAAACCATTTCTGAAAAACCTTGCCAAAAAACCTGTAGGGATTTGTCCAGGCAATTTCTGAAAATCAGACACAATTGAATGGAAGGGAAAAAAAGCATTTTAGTAGATGTTAAGATAGAACTAATGGCTAACTTTATCCTGATCTTTTCAACAGAAAACCAAGAAGAGGAATAAATTCATTGGTCTCAACATAAAGGACTTTAAGAATAGGAAGCATTTCAAACAGTACTTTTAAGCTATTTAAAACTGATTTTGTGTGAGCTGGCTAAGTTGGAGAATGACCAAGTTATTCACTTGATTCTAAAACAGAAGACAGCAAAGACCTTTGTTTGGGCCTCTCCAAACTGAACAAATTGGCATTAAAGTGGCAAAGATATAAGAAATGGTGGAGATGAGGAACATTGAGTCAAAGCCTGAAATTTAGAATCCTAATCATGGCTGAGCTTGTGAAGGCTGGCTTTAAAATGGCCCTGAAGCATAGCAGATAACTGTGAAAACCTTGCTTACACTGCAATCTGGGGCAGCAGAGAAAAATGCCAGTTCATTTGTGAAAAGGGATGTAAAATAAAATTGCGAACCTCATATTTGTCTACAGAGGAATGGGGGTGACCGTACTTGGAACAGCCTCTCAGTGCACCTCAAAGGGGACATCCTACAGCAGGAAAAGATCAAGGATGCTGGGAGCTTTTGAACTCAGAAAAAGAGTGAATTGGGATATATAGCCAGCTTTTAAATGATGGCTGCAAGCAGTCAATTGAGAGAGTGAGTTTCAGCATACTAAAATCCATGCAGCTCAAGAGGGAGAAATTTGAGGCACAGAAAAATAACTCTTTCTGCTGCCACCCAGATGTGAACTGGGCACAACTCAAATCTCTCTATAAAGGAACCAGACCATACCCTTGGAGGTAAACACTTGTCAGGAAAAGCATGTTCATGAGGAGGTCTGAAAGCTTTTGAATCAAAGCAGCTTGCTGTCTTGTTCACCCTCTCATTCCCCCACTCTCCTTTGAATAATTTGCTGTTGATATAAAACAAAGTTGTACCACACACAGTTTTCACTGCAAACCGCTGATGAGGGAAAATGTAGTCTTGTGTTGGCCTGAAGTTCTTTTTGGACTTCTCAATGCCTGTGATCTGTGAGTGACTCTCCCAGTGGTGCTGTCTTACAAAGGCTGCTCCAGACCACATCTGTATCTCTACCATCAATTCTGTAATCTCATTGGATCATTTCTGCTCCTCTGTTTCCATTCTCCTCCACAGATGTTCAATACAAGAGCCAACCAATAATTGATTTTGCAAAAGGGAGTTATTTGTGCTTTCACTCTTTTGGATCCAAGACATTCAACAAGATTAAATCATGTTTATATGAGAACATAAATATGTTAATTGACTTACAACTGAGTTCTGAACTTCAAAATATTGGAGTGGGTAGGATGTTATGTTCATAGCATGACCAATTACAGATATTTTCTTTAAAGTAGTAGTAGCTGAAAGTCTACCATATTAATTTAAATCTACAGAGAGTTTCCAAACATTCAGTATGGATGCTTTTAAAATGTTGACATACTTATACAGTACTACAAAATATTATAAAACATCCTTATTCAAAGAAAAGCCAATTGAATTTTCTTTTATTGTTTCTTATTGCAGCATCTTCTAAGGTTGCCTGTTTTTATTCAAGTACAAGGAGGTACAGTACTTCAAAAAGAAAAAAATCCCTAACCACACAATACATAGTTGGCATCTTAGCTTTTCTTTCTGGTATTGTAATGGTTTTGGGACTCCCTGGAATGACTATCTATGCCCTCCACTAGCAAAGGAGGTATCCTGCATTCTGATTAGGTTGCAAATCTCAAGGGATGATGTAGCAATGCAGCACTTTTGCAAAACTTTGACCAAACCTATTAATACATTCCCCCATTGAGAAACCTTGACATGGTTGTGGGGCTTGTGTGCTCTGAGGAAAATGAGAGCTATGCCAGAGGTTCAACTGTAGTGGACAGTTCTCATCAGAGAAGCCAGACAAAGAATATCTCCCTCCCATAAAAATATGGTGAGATATAATTTACAGAAACCCATATCGCCTCAGTCATCGCCCAGATCAACAAAGACCACACTAGTTGTTGGAGTTCCTGGACATCTGGTGAAAAATGGCTATAGTAATCTGGAGAAGGAAACAGCAACCCACTCCAGTATCCTTACCAAGAAAACCCCATGTTCATTATCAAAAGGCTAAAAAATATATTGCCAAAAGATAAGCGCCTCAGGTCAGAAGTCTACTGGGAAAGAGTGGAGGACAATTACAAGTAGCTCTAAAAAGTAAAGTGGCTGGGCCAAAGCTGAAAGGATGCTCAGCTGTGGATGTGACTGCAGGTGAAAGGGAGGCACAATGCTGTAAAGAACAGCATTGCATAGGAACCTGGAATGTAAGATCTATGAATCAAGGTAAGCTGGATGTGGTCAAACATGAGATGGCAAGATTAAACATCAACTTCTTGGGAATCAGTCAAGTAAAATGGATGGGAATGGACAAATTTAATTCAGATGACCACTCTATCTACTAGTGTGGGACAGAATCCCTTAGAAGAAATAGAGTAACCATCATACTTAGTAAAAGAATGAGAAAAGCAGTACTGGGGTACTATCTTAAAAACAACAGAATGAACTCAGTTCGAACCCAAGGCAAGTCATTCAAATCTGTGTCCCAACCACTAATGCCTAAGAGGCTGAGTTGACCAGTTCTGTGAAGGCCTACAACACCTTCTAGAACTCACGCCAAAAAAAGATGTCCATCTCATCAAAGGGGATTGGAATGCTAAAGTAGGAACCAAAAAAAGATGTCCATCTCATCAAAGGGGATTAGAATGCTAAAGTAGGAAGTCAAAAAGAACAGGCAAAGACTTGGAAAACAAAATTAAGCAGGGCAAAGGCATTCCTGAGGATCCCTACTTTCTGGACTTTGTTCCAATCCTTCCATTTGCTATTCCAAACTCTCTTATGGTCTGCCTGCACTTTTAATCCAATTACTTGGGACCAGTAGCACTGCCTGCTAAAACATTAATATTTATAATCTTCAGCAAGATATTGCTGATGGGTGTTTCATTAAGCCTACAAACTTGTACCTGGAGAAAATTAGATTCTCCCATAAATCCAGACAAACAGTACACTTGCCTGTAAAATAGCAGAGATTATTACAACCAATCCCAATTCCAAACGCTAATAAAATTATCCCTCAAACTAAGGTGACGTTTGTGATGAAAAACTATCACTCTGTATCCCCTAACAACAAGTGAAATGCATTCTGTGTTGGTAGCTTCTTTGCTGGGGACTTAAGCATAATCACTGGGTTATAAGGATTCTTAGGGAACATCTGTGGTATTAGCCAATAACTCTTTGTGTGAATAATCCTTATGTTTCCTATCATAAAAATTAAAAAATGGTTTCAGATTGTGGGTAGATACAAAAAGAGTGAGTGCTTTGACAAGAAAGAGAATAAACACACATTTGACATAAAAAGGCTGATCAGAAACAACAAAATAAACACACAAACTTCCAAAAGTTAAAAACACATTGTCTAAATGAACAAGCCATGTTATGATGGGTCGATGTCTTGATCTCTTCTACCTTCAGTGAATCAAAACGCTTGGCATGGACCTCTCTGCTTAGTCTGTGAAGGGTCATCCAACGTCCACAATTTCTCCAGCATCCAATTCCCAGCCCTGAAAGCATGAACAGGGTGATCCAATCCCACTAGGCTGGTTCCACTGCAGACATCTGGAAAAAAATCAAGAGCAGCAAAACAACTGCACCAGATAATTTCTGTCAATGTCTTTCCTTGCATGAGACATTTCCACTGTTGGAAAACGAGAGTCTCTTAAATGCCCCACAAAGAAACCGCTACATATCCAGCCCTCTCTCTCTCTTTTTTCTTTCTTTCTTATAAAATTGTTGTTATCCTTAAAATATACTAGATCAGCATTATCTAATCTCTAAACCTTAGAATTAGGTTGACTAGAATATGCTTCCAAACATTTTGGTTGGGAAGGAATTGGAGCTGGATTGGATGTTCGGGAAGAATGACAGCCCCAGGCAATAGGAAACAGCGTGGGGGAGGGTTATTTTTCTGGGAATGTCTGGGATTTATCAAATTTGGATATCAACACGCAACAGTGTTGCAAGGTTACGAACAATAAAAAGAAACATTTGGATTGTTTAAAAGTATAGCTTGATATATAGTCAAACTGTTCCACGGGGACCATGAGTTCCTGTGTGCTCAAAAAAGTCTTCCACAGCATGGGGCACTTAGACCTATAATACCCACCCCAAAGCTAATTTCTTCCTCTTTTTTTCCACTAAAAGACTGACAGCAGCAATTACACAAAAACAAACAGGCCGTCATAGTGCTCCTGAGTTTTTCTAGAACAAACCACTAATCTTATCTGAAAACCCAAAAATGTTTATGTTAGTGCCTCAGTAGCAATTCCCTATCTCTCAAATACAATTAAAACATTTGGTCATGTCTGGAGTCTCACCATTAGTGTCTAAACTAAATTCTAAGCATTTTAAAATTGGTTACATATTCACAAGTCCACTCATACATTCTATAATCACTATTCCCTCGATTTAGCAAGAATTTTCCACATTGAGATCAATAGATATGATGAAGATTTTTATTATTAGTTCTCTTTTTTCATCCTTTGTTAGGTTTGCTTCCTTGTAATCAGAACAATTAAGTTTAAGCTTTTTTCCCTTTCAGAACCACAACTATATCCCTTTTTTGTTTGCGTGTGTGTTCTAATCATTTGTACTTCACTATTTAATAGCCAAGAGAATTGGAAAGATTAAAAAAAGTGTGAAAGGCCAGTATAAATTCCACCATGGAATCCGTTATAGGTGTTATGCTGAATTTGAGATTCTTGAATGAGGCTATAAACAATATTTGTGTTTTATCTCTTAATCCATGATATGCACAGTTCAAACATTGGGGAAGAAACAGATTTCTATCCCTAAAAATGGGAAATTTAAATTTCCCTTCTCATTTCCTTTTTCACACACTGATACACTCATTTTATTGATTTCATGATGAATCTTCTGTTGGTTTTCTGATATCCCTTGAAGCCAACTGCGCTCCCTCCATGGTCCATGCAAAGAGATCTTTCTGTTTATGTGGCTCTATTATCTTCATAACGATTGACTGATTAATTGAATGATGGATTTATCTATCAGCTGTACTGTAATGGAAAGCTGGCTTGGGTGAGCAAAAGTCATTGATCTGAAAGCATCCCTGAGTTACAAAGAATTCAGATGTTCCTAAGAATTCATGAACAGGGAAGCAGTTCGAAGAGAGACTTCCTCTGGCAGAAGTAACCTTACTCAATCCATCATATCCTCCGATCTCTTCCTCACTCATCCTTCAAGATCGGTTTCTGTGGGCTCCTTCTTGCTCTCTGAGATGGCTGTTTTCTTGCAAATGTTTGGTCTGGTGATTAAGGCAACAGGCTGAAAACTGGGAACTCATGAGTTCTAGTCCTGTCTTAGCCATGAAAGCCAGCTGGGTGACTTTGGCCCAGTCACTCCCTCTCAGCCCAACCCACCCCACAGAGTTATTGTTGTGAAGAAAATAGGAAGAGGAAGGTGTGTTAAATATGTTCATTGGGCATGTTGAAGATAAAGAACAACAACAAAATAGTCACCCTTAGAGATGTTTTTCACATGAATATTCATCAAAATGCTCTGGATTAATCTACCATCCTTTCCTCCAGTGTCACCCACCTTCCTGAGTGGAGATGGTCCCCTCTGGACAAGGAATACAGTCATAGCAGCAAATGGGCTCTCCTTTCCGAAGCTGCTTCACAAATCCGAGATGACATTTTTCCACACATTTGGACCGAGGAAGAGACTAGGCAGAAATATAAGGAATTAAAAAAAATGTTAGGATTAACCATCCATGGAAAATGAACATTGATAGGAACTTGAGCTAAGTAGTCACTGGGCTTCACATAAGTAAATAAAAAAGTCCTAGCTAGATACAATCAGTTGTAAAAAATACAATGACTGGAAGATTCTTCACTTAGTTCCTCCTTTTGCTTCTGGCATATCACGTTGCAAGAAAGGACTTTTCAACTTAATAAAGTCTGCAGACTTAGAATTGAGGAAAGATTGAAGCATTAAGTGACAACCTGTTGGTCTGTCCTCATGGCCATATTAACACACATTCCTCCATTTTATTGATAATTTATTTATTTATTAAATTTATCTGCCACCGAAATCCAAAGACTCTCAACAATAGAGAGGCTAACAACAGTAAAAGCAATATATTAAAAACACTTAAAATAAAAATAAAATAAATCCCATAAAAGCCGAATAAAAAACCCGGCAGACTAGCAAGGTGGGCTAAAAAGATTTCAAATATAAAAAGGGGGGTGAGGACGGCTAAGAATCCATCAGCCAACTCCATGCTGATTAAGAGGGCCCCCCCCGGAGCCCCAGGCCATCTCACAGAGCCAGGTCTTAAGGCCCTTCTAGAAGTCCATCAGGGAGGGGGCAGTCCTCAGCTCGAGGGGCAAGATGTTCCAAGGGGCAGGAGCCGTCGCAGAGGAGGCTCTTCTCCTTGACCCCACCAGCCGAAATTCCTCAGCCAACGGGAACCGGAGAAGGACTCCTCTGCTGCATCTGTTGGGTTGGGAACTCCCCATTGGGGTGACACAGGTCCTCAGATAGCCTGGTCCAATGCCATGAAGGGCTTTGAAGGTCAATGTTAGCACCTTGAACTGTACCCGGAAGCAAACCGGTAACCAGTGCAGCTC
>JANHZU010009451.1:6064-23910 GCA_032468055.1 Acrochordus granulatus | reverse complement strand
CTGATGAGACCTGTCCAGTATGGTTGAACCTCTGGCAGAGCTCTCATCTTCTTCAGAGCACACAAGCCCCTCAACCACAGCAAGGTGATGCCTCACTGGGGGGTATGTTCCTATGAGCACCACTTTTTATTAAACCATGTATCACCCCAAAACAACTACCTAATTTTCTGGTGACACTGGCTTTCACAAAATTTAAAATAAGCCCAGGTCGGTCAATAGGCTGTATCAAGCATATTTCATTTTGTTTTGTTTTGTTTACTGAGCTTTGTTTTAAGACATTTCTGTCAGCTTCTTTTCCCCAGGATTGTGCCTTCCCATAGCTGTAGTCTGCAGTTGCTGTCCAGAGTGCTGAAATAACTGTTAATGCTGGATGATAATTTTTTTAAACTACCTTCAGAGCAAATCAATTGCCTGATTTGCTCAAAGTCCTGGCATTATTCTGTCATGAGGGATTGGGCAGCAAAACGCAACTTTCACATTTCTTCATGCAGGAAGCAAGTTTGAAGCTCTCCTATTTCCCCAAAGCAAATTGAAAGTAATTACAATCGCAGCTGAAGCATCTATTGTTCTTCTGCCAGTCCTGAAGCAGAAATAGCTCCTGCTGCCCCATCTCCTTTGGTTGCTGAATCTTGTTGTGTAGATGCCTCCTGCTGTGGCCTATTGATTGAAGTGGAAATTCCCATAAACCAGGAAGTAACACACATCAAGAATGATCTGAGTGGGATGGGGGAAGATGGCTTTACATTACCTGTGCTAAGGGCAAATTAGAATGTTTAAAGGAAGGTCTGTGCCTGCTGAAGAGTTCAATGAACATCTGGAGGGCATCACAAAATGCATCTTCAAACATAAGGAGTTTATCCTGCAAAACTGTGTTTGTCCATATTTCTAAGCATGTGGCTTCAGAACACCCTATATCAAGCTGTGCAGATGGAAGAATTCACATTTGAAGTGTGTATGTCAGGCAAGTTACCTCTGTCAAAGAAAACCTGTCTATACAGATGGTTTAACACTCCAGAAAGAACAGGAAATTATTGCAAATTTGCACCTGATCGAACTGAATTGATGGGGGGAGGGTTCACTCCTTTAGCCACCCTGTTTTTATTTATAGGCCAATAGCATCCCTTTGTGGCCTGTTGCTCCTTTGTGGACAAGCCACAACTGCAACCAACTCAGCATAAAGCTTCTTTGGAAAGATCAACTTCAGAATTTTTACTGCCCCACTGTCCACTTCATAAAAGAAACAAAAGGGGACATGAAAAGAAAACAGTTAACTAACCTATCATTGACATGTGGGTACTTTATTTTTTAATATGTATGAATTAGAACCCTGTGTAACTCTGATTGTTACATCAAGGCAGGCATCCCTCAAAATACACTAAAAGTGCAATACATAAAATGACTTTGGGCACACTGTTTTCACCTGTACCTTTTTCTTGTGCATCTGGATGTTTTCCAACTGGCCTGATTTGCTCCAAATTCTAGTTCTATATGGAAGAATCCAGCTGCTCTTTATAAAACTGCATGTACGTAGGTTGATGGAAGAGTTTCTTCTTCATTAACAGCTTCAGAAGCGGGGCAATGGCTCACTTCTGAGCCACCTCATGCAGATGAAGCAAGTGTTTCCTGAGGGTTCAAACACTCTCTTGTCCCCTTTAGGCAAAGTGCTGCTTTTCTTATTATAGGGCCAAGGGCTAAATCCGAAGGCAAGATCAGGTAAAAGCTCTTCCCAACAACTTTGTTATACAGACCCAATTCACACAAAGCACACAATTTTACCATCCAAACTCTCTGATGCTGGAAAGACCCTGGTTTAAAGAGGACCAGGCTCTAATAGTGGAAGTTGAGTCAATAGCTGTTTGCCTCAACCCACTTCAATAAATATGCTCACTTGGACAGCTATTTCAGATCAATTTCATGTCCTCCTGAAGATGGATCTAAACATGAGAAAAGATTACTGGCCCAGGAAAGATTCTGGACCAGATCTTTCCTGACTGCCTAAGATATGTAGAGAGAATCCCTGAATACCTTTTCCTGCCATGATTTGCTGCATTTTTTGGCAATCAGTGTTGCCCCAGAAGAAACTTCAGTCATCTTCAAAAAGGAGGAGAACACACAGCAGCAAGTCTCACTGTTCAGAAGAAATGGAAGAAGAAGATCCAGGCAGCAGAAACTGAGCAGAAGAATCCAAATGGATTTAGGCACTTTGTTTCCTCTGCAATTGTGAAATATGCTGACCTCACTTAAAGGTGACTCCATGCCCTGGCACACAACACCACACTCACATGGAGCATGTGTAGAGGCCTTCCTTCTTTCTACCTGTGAAATAACATAGGCAACAGAATTTCATTAGAAATTGTCTCTGGAATAGGAAGACTTGGGGCTTTATTATCTGCTGTTAGTAACCAACTGTGCAATTGTGTTTCAAAAAGAAGAAGGATGTTATTACAAGAATAAGGGTCAAAGTAAGACAAGGGGTAGCCTGGTCTACTTTCCATTTTATGACTATTGTTTGGAATTAACTTCTGAGAATATGAATTTGTCCCATTTGGGAAGAGGCTAGGAAAAGGAATATATGGAGGGAGTTAAGAAGCAGAGAATCTGAGCTTCTTGAGCAGCTCAAGGAAGATTCCATTATCAGAGGATTAACTGATGAGAAAAAGAAAACCATAATGAGCATTGTAGGAATGTTCTACTGTACAGGGAGAAAGCCATGTAAAGAGCAGCAGGCTAGAAATGGATCTTGTGGTAAGATGGTCTGATGAGAGCCACCTTTAGGGGAATAAATCACATGCAAACAAAATAAAATAAATGAGGAAAGGATAGGAAGCAAGACCTCAAGGATTGGTTTTTTCCTCTTCCCCCAGTGAGCTGATGAAGCCATCAGTAAAAAGCTCATCCTGTTTGTCTTCCTTCATCTTGGTCTCCAAAAAAGTGAGGCGCTGTTTGAACTTCATCTGAGCTGCATCATATTCAGCCAAAAGTTGGGAGAAGCGAGTGTTTAGCGTCTCCAGGCTGGTCTCCAACCTGTCCAGCTTCTGCCCCAAATTCATCACTTCCATGCCTTCTGCAGCTGCTGTTTCATCCAGTAGCCCCTCCTTGGTGAGGATCTCTCGACCACGTTCCTCTAGGACTCTCCTGGCATCTGGGTACTCAATCACAGCTTCCATGAGGTCTTCTTTGGACAGGCAGAAGAGGTCAGAGTAACCAATGCTCCTTATATTTGCTGTTCGCCTATTCCCCATTTTGCTTCCTTTAATGTTGAGAATGCTGATCTCTCCAAAACAGCATCCTGCTGTCAGTAAGGCATATTGAGTAACACCATCATCTGCCACCACAGCCAGTTTCCCTTCCTTAATGATATACATCTCCTTACCAATATCTCCTTTTCGACAAATATAATCACCTGGGCTGAAAACCTGAAGGTGAAGCTTGAGCACCAATTCAACTAAAAGTCCAGCCTCACAGTCCTGGAATATCCGCACTTTCTTCAGAGTCTCAAGGTGAACATTGATAGCTATTTCAGCCCTCAGTTTGTCAGGAAGGTTTTTGAGCACTTCCCACTCATCAACAGTTTTCTTGTTGGTCCAAAGATAGTCAAACCACCTGATGACCTTAGCTTCCATTTCTTTGCTTACTTTGCGGAAGTGCATATAGTGCTTAACAGCATCAATCTTGGCCTGGAATTCTGCCCTGGTGGCATTCATGTTGGAGATCATAGACCCCACATTTCCCACAATAGTAGCAAAGATGAGAACTCCAATAAGGAAGTCAAAGATGACAAAGAGGTATTCTTCATCACGCACAGGGGGAGGAGTTTCACCAATGGTAGTCAAGGTCAGCGTGGACCAATAGAGACAATAGATATATTCCCTTGTCAAATATCCATATTCAGGATCTGATATATTTGGATAAACCCATGTATCTTCTCCAAAGCCAATGGCCTTGGAGATGGCATAGTAAATGCATGCATTCCAGTGGATGATGACCAAAATATATATCACCAGATTGCAGATCCTAAAGAAGTTTGGATAACAGGTCCTTGTTTCAGTCCGATCAAAGAATTCAAACATGCGGGGGAAATGCAGTAATCTATTGAAGCGTAACTCAGGCCGATGGATGCCAACAATAAAGTATGCCAAGTCAGTGGGCAGAATGGATAAGATATCCAGCTTGAATTGCAAGGTGGCAATGTATTTAGTACGCAGTTTCTTGAAGTCTTTAACAAGTAATCCCTGCTCAAGAAAACCTACCAAGAAGAACACAAAGAAGAATTCAAATATGGTTACTTACACATTTAATTCCATGCTTTGTTCCCTGGACATACTAGCCAAGATCCACAGTCTGCCTGTGGTCAGTGAAAGAGCCACTCTTGATTGTACAACACAAAGGAAGACATTTTCTATCCTCACAGTAGTGCACGGTGGAGAGGCAAGGTATTGAAAGACACTTATGCCCAATTTTAATATCTATTAAATCAACCTAGTATCAGGGCAGCAACACTGCATGATGGCTACTAATCCCCAATCTAGTCATTCCTTAACAAAGTGTTCAGCAATAAAGCTTGATAAATCTTTGACTAGTTTTTTTTTCAGAAGCGTAGCCAAGGAGATTCACTTTCCTGGGGCAATTTTCTTCCTATCAAAATAACAGGGATCTTTCCCTCAGCTACATAAAATGCACAAACCATCCCCAGTCCAGATCCCACCTCTCCTCCTTCACCTGTGTTCATCCGGATGATAATGTCCAAGATGTAAATGCTGTCTGCCAGGTAGTCCAGAATTAGCCAATAGAGCAAGTACCTTCTCTGGAGCTGATTGAAACAGGCTCTGCAAAAAGACCACAACTAAAGTGTTCAGGAGGCATCAAGCTTTCAAAGTTTCCATGACATAGAGGACATAGAGACTTGGGGCCTGCAGGCTGTCCAAAAAAAAGAAGGTGAATGATCCCCACATGATGGACATTTTTCAAGCTATATTTTATGCTCCTTCACTAAAGAATTAAAATAAGAGCCTGTTTAGCCTAGTGGTGATGGTACCCGGCTAGAAAATCAGGAACTGGTGAGTTCTAGTCCTTCCTTAGCTGTGAAAGCCAGAAAAATGACTTTGGACTAGTTATTCTCTCAATCCACATTATCAAGTTTGGGCACTGCATCAGTTGGTCATTTCCTGCCACAGCCAAATGCATCAACATTCAGTTGATCTGAAAAAAGTGCAAATGCTGCACTTGCAGAAAAACATTAGAAACGAAAAAAATTAAAGGATGAAAATCAGTTTTTGAGAAGAGTGGAAACATAGTGGTGGGACCAAGCATTTGGCTATACTGCACTCCCTTACCTTGAGCCATGGAGCTTCCTTGATTTTGGGGTTCTCCATGGGAAGAGAGACAGCCAGCTCAGATTCCAGAGAGAGGAGCCTGTGCAGAAATTGGCCTTTCCCAGATATACAACTGTGCTGTCTGCTAGCAAAATATGCTTTCTAATGACAGACATGTCTGAAAGTACTTCTCCCTCTACCTTCTTCCCTGGCAGCTACCAGAACTGCCTGCAGCTGGAGATAGAAACTACAAACAAGATATTACACAGGAAGAGCAGGTTGACCATCTCAAAGAGATGGTCTGAGTATGCCAGCTCAGGTCTCCATCAAAGGCTGATCAGGTTTGGGACAGAATAATTACTGTGAAAGGGACTACTTGCGAATCTTTTCTTCCACTCTGCAGTTGCTGAAACCTGCTTGATTGCTCAGCTGTTAGATGGGGGTGGGAGTAGCCAGGCCACAAAAGCAAAGTTTCCCGCAGTCCCCAGCAAATGAGACATGCAGGAGGCCCAACCACCCAGCTTTCCACTCACCTGGCAACCAGCATGCACCAGTTGTACAGAACTGGTACTGCAATCACCAGGAGCCAGCGGTAGTACCATTTCCCAGCCGGGTCCATCACAAGGGCTTTCCATTTCTTCCTGGAAACATAATCAAAACCTTATTTTAAAGGACTTGAGCTGGCAACTGCCCTGGGAGGGCAGTGGTGATGCGATGAATGATCAGATGCCAGTTGCAATCCCAGCTTAGATAGGGCTCCCAGAGTAGAGAGGTTAAGGTGTGGGGGTTTTGGGGGGAGCAGGGAGGACTTGAGGAAGCTGGAGCACACCCACTGCCATACTTCTCTTCATACTTGGCTTTGGTAAAATACATTTTTGTCAGCTGAGAGGAAGAAACAGACAGCTCCAGTCTCTGGCTAAATGTTCTACCTTCTGGACAGGCAATGAGAGGACCACCAGCCCCTTCCTGGAGCTAATTATGACTCCCCTTCTTTCAATCAGTCTTCCAGCACCTGCAGTATTTCCAGGCCTCTCTGACTGCCCAGAAAAAGAAGCCCTGACCATGCTAACTGGATGAAGTTAATGCCCTGGCAAAGCCTAGGCAGCTGAAGCCTGCTGTGCAGTGTGTAAGGACAGGAGTTAGTGGAAGAACAGCTGGTCTGTGAGATGAGGCTCCACTGAGCAGCAGCTGGAGACATTGGCTACTAGGACTGGCCCTAAGAGGTGTCCTGGCATTTTGCCAAATGCCTGGTTTGCTCAAACTTGCTGCTGTTCTGCAGGCAACATTCCTCAAATGAATTCAGTGCAGCATCACCATTCTTTTACCATGTGGGCAAAGAGTCCCCAAGAAGCCATCTTCACATGGTAGACTAGGCTGCATTAAGGAAAAGCTTCAGTCCACCAGCAGCCCTTCTCTTTTTTCTCAGCTGCTCACCTTCCCAGTACAGAGTGACCAGCAGCTGTTTTCTGGCATTAATAATCAGGTTCTTCCATCATCAACCTCCATCCAAAGGCTGAGGCCCTTCAAGTCTCTTTCCTGAGACATTCCCTCACTCCCAGAAGAGATGGGAGGTTCTCATACTCCCTCTGCACCCCCAGAAGAGATAGGAGTGACACCAGGGAGTTAGGGAGACTTACTTTTTCTTTGTCCCCTGGCCATCTCCACCTGCTGTTGCTGACTCTGATGCCAAAGTCTTCACATCTGGTCCTCGAAAGCGCTCTAGGAAGGAGTCTGATCTCTCCTCTTCTTTCAAATGTTTTTTTGCCCATCCCCGAATGGCCATCATCAGCCGGGCTGTCCTAGCAGGGAGGGAGGTTGATTAGTTTGGAATTGAAGATGTAGCACAGAAAGCTTCAGGGAAACAAATTGGCCACTATTTCTTTCTCCTGCTTAGCTGAGACTGGAGAAGGAAAGTAGTAAAGTCCAAACAGAATATGTCCTGATCTCGTAGTCTCCAAAATGTTGTTCCTCCTCCTGTTGAAATATCATCACACCCTCATACTGCAGGTTGAACCCAGGAAATGAGATTGCATTCTTCTAGACAGATATTGAAGTCTTGTTAGGCAAACTGCAGAATTTCTCATAAAGTGATTGCAGCGCAAAGTTTCCAACAAAGGACATGTTGACCTAGCTCCAACTCCCTAGGAAGAGATGCAGTAGGACTCCCCAGTGTCAAAAGACTGCTGGTTTTCCAGACAAGCAATAAATCCCTGCTCTGTAATCCCACTCCACCAAAACCATAATGCACCAGCTGTCCTGCCCTTGCCTTTTCTATTTGACAGATCCTAACTGGCCAATGCCACATAAAGCATACCTGGAGAGGGCCCCCTTTTTAGGGTGGTCTGGATCCTCCAAGGCAGACACCTGTTGCAGCTCTGAGGCGACATCATCATCAACAACAACAGAGGGAAGTCTGTAGAGAGACCAAGCAGCAAGTGGGTCTCCCTGGCTTTTGGAGCTGAGCAGTACCCTACCATTACCATCCACATTCAGCAAGACTGCTCCTCTCTTTCCATGTAACTGTAACTCTCCAAAACCTGAACTGCTCTCTTGGAAGCATCTGACAGGAGAACCTCAAGAGCTTCTGCCTTCCCCAGTCCCATCTATATGGGCACACCAGAGAAATGAAGCCAAGCTGGCTCTCACTTTTCTCCACAGACTGGTGGGAATCCATGGTTTTGTATCTTGCAAACCATGTTTCAGAGGCCCATTGATCTAGAAGAAAGCTCCTTATTGCCAAAACAGGTCCTATCAGCTTAGTTGTGGGAAAATTTGATGAGGCAGGAGAAGGTTTCAGTTCAAGGAGAGGCTAGAAAAGGATATAGAGGCACTTTCTGATTAAATGCTACATCATGATTCATCCCAAGAAGAAATTTTCCTTGGCTTCAGGGAAGTCTCTGTTTTCTCTTCAACCTCTAAATGGGCACAGCAGGTCCCCCTTTCTTAACAGTAGAAAACAGCCAACTGATAAATTCCATCTGAATGATGGAAGCAGCATACTTTTATATGTGGGTACAACAGGAAACATGCACAAAAAGGGGAGGGTTTGCAGCACATCACAACACTGTAACATTACCATTCTTGTTCTGAGCTCCCCCAAGCAAGTGTAAAATTATACTTTGAAGTCCTTGGTGCTCTCTGAGCTTGGTTGTTTTCCTGCAGATTTTTCATTACCAAAACTAAGTAACATCATCAGTGCACTCCACAGTTTAATCCTGAGCTACAAATATTCTCTTCTATCAGAATGACACTTTCTTAATGTAAACTGATGCCTCTCTGGTAAATTGATTCCTGGGCCACTGGGGTCTTGCAGACTTTCCAAATCCCCTGAGTTACCTGTTGCTGAGCTTGGTCTGTTCCAGGTCGCGTTTGGTGGTGGTTTTTATAGAGATCCTTCGCTGATGGTTGGCAGGGAAAGCCTGCATACCATGGTTCTTTGCCATCATCCTCCATGTGCAGAGGCACCAGCTTGTTTCCAGCAAACATGGAAAATACAGAGTTACACATTTTTGTTGTATGGGGGAAGGGCATAGGGTTGGTGATCTGAGAAAGCAGTATCTTAAGTACTTTTCCTGAGATTCACTGAAATTAGGCAGCTTTGCTTGCTTGGCAGAGAAATGACTGATAAGCTCAGACAGATTCATCTTGCCAAGACTGTTATCCAATTTTCTTGAATTTTTTTCAAAATCATTAATTAGGGTTTTAAAAAATGCATTTTCTCATGTTGGATGGAGGATCATTTTAAACATCTCAGCATAAGCTGCCCTTGCCTCCCATCAACCTGGTCACCATTTCAGGTGTCTCCATTGAAGTCCTGTTCCCACACATCTTAAAGTGGACAATCAGTCTTAACAATCACCTTCTCCAGGCATGAATTGCTTCCAGTTTCTGCCCAGGCCCATGTGGATGAATCAAATCTGGTCCGAGGAAAAATGGGGCTGCTTGTCAATTTACAAACACCCAAGAGCCCTCTGGCTAGAAGTGGGGATCTGGCTTAGTAAGTGACAGCCCCAGAACATCAGTGAGAGGTTTGGGAGTGAAAGAGGTAGGAAAAAGATAATGGACTAGGTATTAATCTCATGATACCCATCACAGCGCAGAGCTTGTAGTGAAATGGATGGCTTTGCCTTGTTTTACATCTCATCTTGTTTGAATGTTTTTAATGTTTTATCTATTTATTATATTTGTATATATTTTTGTCATTTTAGTGTGAGTTGCCCAGAGTTGTCATTGATGAATGGGGTGGGGAAATAAATAAATAAACAAACAAACTTCCTTATTGCCTCAATTAATTTGCCCAAATCCTTGCTGCATTGTAGTGGTGAATCTCTGCAGATTCAGTTCATTGCAGGAGTAACAATAGCATCATCTAAATAGTTACATGTGAATAAACAAGTTAGACTATTGCAGTTAACAAAGCAGAAAAACCCACACAAAGATTCAAATATCTGTTTGACTGTTATAGAAAATGAGAGATTTCACTGCTCCTGCAGCCCCTGCCATCCGTTTCCCCCATATGGTTTCCCCATGTTATTATTCAAGGGTTTTCCCAAAGGCTTTAATCTTTGTCAGCAGAACCATGGCAACCTCATCAGCATGTAGCTCCTACCTAACAACAGGTGTGAGATGCTCCTGTGGTCCATCCTCAGCAGACTGAGGACAGCACAACAAGGGAGGCAGCTTGGTCTTCTGGTTTCACAGGAGCAACTTCATCTGCTGGATTTGTGAACAGCAATGGGTGGTCTCCATTGCTGTCACTCACGAGATGCCACTGAGCTTCTGGCTGCTGGAAGAAACTGCCATTTTGATATCCATGCTAGTCTTCACTAACTTTGATTGTTTGTTCTGTAACTGGTTTCAATGAATTTAATCATAGTAATAAGAGCAAAAGAACTAGCAGTTATTTGTAGATAGCTCCCTGGGAGAACCTAGAGTGGTATAGAAAAGACCTATCTATAAAATAATCAAGAATCAAAGCAATAATGCTTCAGTGTTTAACTATTCAACTTTTAAAGCAAAATATAGCCCCCTGATCATGCAACTTGGAGCAGTCTGGACTTTAAGCTGAGCTATGAACAAAAGGCACAAGTGCTGCTGGGGAATTGCAACTATGGCCCACAAGGAAATGCAGAATACCTCCATTGTATTATTGCCTCAAATTTTAGGCTTCATTTTTAGCATCTTAAAAGGTGATATTAGCACTTTTAACCAGGCAGTCTAGGCTTCTTTTTTATCTTTAAGAAAACATATTTTCCCTTCTTAGTCAAGGCCATTTTTGGTTTGTAAGAACTTACTTTTTCAACAGAAAAATACTGTATTCTGAAAGTCCTAGAATTAAACTCAGATAGAATTAGAACTTGCAACTTTCAAGAAAGAAATAAACCTAGCTTGGAAAGAGTAAGGTAACCCATACATTTGTCACTTGCAGATTGTGATTTAAAAATCAATGTTTTCTACTGTTCAAACTTCACAGGCAATCAATATCTTTTATTGCTGGCTTTTGCTTTCTGATCTATCACATATACAAATGTATCATTTGTTTCTGTACCCTAGAAAAGGACTTCACAACCCTCCTCTTAATAAACGCTTTTTGCTTTGCCTGAATTACTTGGTGATTCATATTTTCAGGTAAGCAAAAAAGCCCCTTTGCAAAGGTAAAAGTCTCTCAAATTCAGGTTTCTTATTAACTCCACAGCAAATTTGGGATACCTGAGTATGAAGGTAACAGTATCAGCTCATCTGATCAGAGATGGGCTTCCAAGCTCTTCCTTACAGCCTTTAAAAACCTCTCCACTTTGAACAAGCAGCTCAGTAGTGCTAAGTGTGGCAGGCAATTCAGAAATTAACTTTTTTTCAGTGAAGACCTTAGCTGACCATCTGCAAAAGCACACAGACACTTCTCCCTTTTTGATCTCTAAATTCAGACTCCTGGTGGGAGCTGGGGGCATTAAAGAGGGAAATACAGGCCAGAAAGCCACAAGGCTCAGCAGCAAGCAAGCACTTTGGAGTAAAAGTGAGAAGCCGACTGAGCTAGGCTGACTCTGCTGTGTCAGGGAAAGAACAGTTCGGCTGTGTCTAACGGACAGTTGCAGTCATTCCGGGGCAGTTATAAAAGTCAGTTGAAGTAAAAGAAAAAAGCAGATGGAAAATAGGAGAGAAGTGGGATCTCAAAATTATATTCAGTACAACTTATTACTTATTTTAGTTCTTTTTACTGACCAGTTGTTATTTCTAAATTCTCTGACATTCATTATCATTGCCACTCCCAGGACAGTCTCTGTACAACTGGAACAGATACACACACATACTCACTGCCACCCTGCAGATTTGAACACATGTAAATGTTTGCTTCTGTTTAATGGCAAAGCACTAATTTCCTTTCTAAAGTGGCATTATTTAGACTTTTAATAGCTACTTTCTAAGACTGCCAAATATGGAATAAGAGTTTTCTTTGCCAGGGGAAGAAACTACAGGAAAGCCACTGCCCAGTAGCCTCAGTACAATACAAGTTTGTTCATCAGTGCAACCATTCCCCGATGTAAGCAGGCTTAGGCAGCCCTTTCCCTATGGCTACTCACTAGTCAGGTGCTCTGCCACAGCCGTGTCAGAGGCAGATCACTGCATTGGAGTGGGCAGGCCCAGAGAAGGAACTCCTGCTTCCAAGTAATTTTGCAGTCTGTGCTGAGCACCCAATCTCTGGGCCTCAGATTCCCTTTTGAGTGCTGCTGTGCATTGCAATTGGATGGCTGTCTTGCTGCTTCAAAGGTTGCCAGGTGTGCCAAGGAATTAGGAGGTCCTCTGTAGGCTAGGATGGTGCTAGATTCATGCAGTCTGCCATTCAAGAGAAAAGAAGAGCTAAAAAAAGACCCAGGTGCTGCCCACCCAGCCTGTCTGAACCTCTTTTCACAGTTCTCACATCTGCTGCCAAAGCTAAGCCAAGATACCCTCCAAGGTCCAGCTCTTGCTACTGGCTTGAAACCTGCTCCTTAGTGGTGCCTGCAGTTGAACTCTTCCTCTGTTCATTCAGCGTGGGAGGTGAGCCCAAAGGAGTTTGCCTTTTCTACTACTTTCTGCTGCTCAGGGATTGGACTCTTTGCCAAGGTTACCTCCAACACCAACACAGATCACTTTGAATTAATAATTCTGCAGCTCCTCTTCTTTAGAAGCGGGTGCTTTCTGCTGAGCCAGTGGACAAAGAAAGTAAAAAAAAGGGCCAATGGATGTCAATCAATCATTCTCTCAGATACAAACTCAACAGGTGAACTGCAGCCTCATCCCTCCCACCTGTATTTGCTTGGCTACAGGTGGCAAGACAGTCTTCTGACAGCCTGGCAAATGATCCCTTGCAAACTGCAGTGATGCCAAAGCTGAACATGAAAACTTCTGCCTACAAAATATACTTTCTAAGCATGGAGCAAATGCAGAATCTGTGCTATTATGGTACTACCTCAGGTGGCAGACTCCAAACCACTGGCACCCACCATCAGTCTGCAAAATTCCAAATTAGAAGCTTGACTCAGCAGTCCTGGGAAGGGAACTTTGGTAGAAACATGACTTTCCATGCTAAAACTTCAAAATCAGAGCATCTGAAAGAAAAAGAGATGCAAAACACACTTATCACACAATAATCCTTTCCCTCTCAGTGTGGCAGAGGGAAGAGCCAGACAACAACCAAAGGGTTTCTCCAGGAAAAATGTAACAGCCACCTTCAGACAGTTGCTTTGCAATTCTGTTCTCCCACCTGTGAGATGGCACAAAATTACATGGCACAATTTGCTCAGCCTGCATAGCTGGTCTCTGCTCTGCTGTGGAAGAAATGGTGAAGAGGAACATTGCCTTAAGCAATTTATTAGAAGAGAGGCTCAGATGAAGGGTAGATGGCTTTCCCTGCAAGTGGAAAGAACACCCCCTAGCTGCTCCAATAATGTGCTGGGGCTGGAGGTGGAGATGGAGATGGACGGGGGAGGGAGGAGCTGGCAGAATCTTTTAGTGTAAGACCTGCTCTAAGGATCTTGGATCTTGGACAGATCTGCTCATCAAACCATATCAAGGCCTTGACTTGCAGGTCACTCTCCAGGTATTGCAGCATCTCACAGAGCTTTTCACAGGAGGGAGCATTTATATGGGGGTTGGCAGGAAATTTGCTTTACCGGGTCCTGACCTACAGCCTTCCCCAGTGATATTGATGTAATTACTCTTTTCCTGCTATCACCAGTGTCCAGTGGCAGAATCCAAAACAGCCCCAGAGCAACTTGGCACAAACCAGAGAGGAGTTATACAGTGCCTGAAGCAGCCAAAAGTTGCCAACAGAGACTGAGCAGATGACAGGCCCTGCCATGATTGCTATCAATGCAACAGAAATGCTGCATATTCTATCAGATATTTGAAGGATGAGAAATTCTTCCAAATTAGATATTGAAGGTGCAACTTCAGTAAGTGAGGTGAGGAGAATCTATGCCCACATTTTTCTATTAGGGTATTTTGGTTGAAATTGACAGGTGGATACAAGATCCAGACTGCTGAAATTCTTTCTGGAAGAAAGAGAGAACTGGAGATTGCCCATATGTACTTCAGACAGCTGATTTTTATTAGCATACAGCAAAAATTATTATTTTTGCAACTACTTGCAATTAGCTGGCAATTGTGGCTTCCATCATACTCTGGCCATGAATTCAAGCTTTCAGGACTCAACCAAAGCACATAATTTTAATCACTTTGGAATTTTACTTTTCTCATTGTGCTTTTAAGATTAAAAAAAACTTTGAAGCAACAAGTTTACCAGACAATGGATGAGATTCTCTTCACTGTATTTAAAAAGGAACATCATGTATTTTATCAGGCTGTTAAAAACACAGCACAACCATACTGGGATTACTGTCTCTAACTTCTTCCAGATTGGAGAAGAGTGAAAAAGGGGGCAGCCCAATGCCCCTTCTCAGGAAAGACGATGAAAACAGGAAAGAAGACATTTTCTTCCTCTAGCAACCAAGAAGGGTATTTCAGGGAATAATAGTAATAATAAAACCTGGCAAGAGCTTACAACCAGAACATTAAAAACAGAAACTTTTCTCCCCCCGCTCTCCAGGACACAGCCATGTTTGTGGACATCTAGGCACCAGGAGTATTCAGTGGCACATCTACTGGCTGGTTGCAAGTGTTGCAGCTGCCTACATCTTTTTCCTCTCCTGGCTATCCTGGCAAGTCATCTCCTGAGCCATAGACATGTTAAAGAGACAGGCGGAGACCAACATGGAATAAACAAAAAGCTTCTTCTGGGGCTAACTCACACTTTGCTCTTCCAGCACACAGAGTTGCCTGGAAAGGTGAGACACCTGCATTGCAAACAGGAAAGACGAAGAGGAGAAAATACCTGGCCATTGCTGTGCACCCCAGGCCCAGGGGGCTAGGCAGTATCCTCTATTATGGGCATCTCAGTGCTTTACAAGGGAGGATCCACTGGCCAGATTAGCCATTTTGGTGGTCCTCTACCTTACCTGCTTCATCATTACTTTAAGCTCTGGGGTGCCAGACCCCTTGAGGGGTCCATCTGGGACCAAGTCCATCTCCCAGGAACTAAAGGGGAGGAGGTGAAGACATGTCATTTGCATGCAGGGAGGGAGGGAGGAACTGCAGGACTGACCCAAGGCTTTTATTCTTATCCCTTCACTGCAGAGCCCAGTTTTCTGGGTCTTACACCTGAAGCATATCTCAAGGCAAGCAGGAGAGCCTATATTAGAGCAGCAAGCCAGAGAAAGAGATTCAGGCAAATCTGATCAACACTGAAGATGTGGCTGCACCTCCTTTCTCTGCTCCTAACTGGAAAATATGCCCCACTTCCCAGTGTGCTACTGTAGAGTTAGACAAGGTGGTGGTAGTACCTGATTTGGACATGTTTGGCTTCTACAGCAGCTGGAATAGTTGGAGCCCCAGGAAGTGCAGCACTTCAAGGACATTCCACAAGGAGTAGATCTTGCCCTCCTCAAAGAAAGCTGGGAACTTGGGACTCAGAAGCAGAGGGCCTGGCTCCAGCCTGCATGGGGCATAGACACAGAGGCAGCACTGGAAGCTGAGCAAGGCCTTGCTGGCCCACAGACCAGACAGGCAGATCTTCCCACAAGCTCATCCTTGAAGAAAATAGGCTTTCTAAAACAAGTGGAAAGATTTGCAAAAAAAGAAAACCAACACCACTTCCCCCCGTTATGTACTTTATCTTTCAACATTCCCAGTGAATTGAGTGAACTTCAGGCCAACTGAGACAGATGCTCTGCTGCAGAAACCCAATGCAACTGGCCAGGAGCAGAGTCAGATGTCCCTTGGAAGCCCCACACTCCATGTTATCCCCCCAATTGGTGTGGGAAGTTAACAGCTGTGGCCAAGGAGGGGCTATCCAGCTTCTGATTAAAAAATCCCCTAAGCAGGACAGCCTCTACTGCCCACACCAGTTCCTAAACTGTAGCCAAAAGAAGTCCCTTCTTGTAACTGGAAACTTCTAGGCCAAGTCCTGTCTGCAGAGCTAACAGGAAGCTTGAAATGTCTTCAAGAAATGTCTCCCCTGTCTCCACTGACAGGCCACTAGACACTTAAGAGTCTCCCTGTCCATATTGCCTTCTGTCTTGAGCTGGCACAGCTCACCAACTGCATCTATTACTAAAATGCCATCCCACTCTATGCCAGGCTCCAGAAGTGAAAACTAGCTTAGCCAGCCAGAAGAGGAGGCTGCAGGTAACCCAGATGGCTCTTCCCTACCTTCCCCTCATCTATCACTGCTCCACTCATGTCACCTGCACTGCATCCTACGCCTGTAGAGGGAAACTGCAGCTGACAGATAAAATTCCCTCCTCTCTCCCAGTGGGGCATCCTTTCACTTACCTGTCCTGCCTTTTTCTGATCCTCTCCATTGCCACCTAAGGAGCCTTGTCAGTTATCCTCTCTGTTCAGATTGTATATGCCTCTTGGGCACAAGAGGCAAAGGAAGTGAACCTGGGCTCCGAAAGCCCTTCCTCCAAGACCCCTCTGGAAGAGTAAGAAGGAGCTCTTTTAACATCTAGGAAGCCTAGTTGGGTCAGCAGTCTTCTGCTCTTCATGGCTCCCTGGCACTGCAAGAGATGCTGCACTAGACCAATAGGTCTCAGCATTGGCCAGGGCAACTGGCCTGTCCCTTGCTAGCAGTGACAGCATAAGCCATTGGCTTAGAATTAAATATTATACATATCCACAAGCCTACACCTCCTCACATGTGTACATTACCATATTCTCTACTAAGCCTAAGGAATTGATGAACCATGAGCTACCTGAACATGCTATTGATAGCTTTTGCCACTTTGACTGCCAAGATGCAGGAAAATCAACTCTTGGGCATTTGGGGCTGGTTCAATGGATGGCTGAGAAGCATTTGAAATGAAGATAGATTGGAGGGCAGGGGGTAAGGTTGGCTTCCTTGCTCCATCCAGCGAGGATTACCATGTGCAGCCCAAAAGATTGGCTTTCAAGACTGGAAGCTTTGTTCTCATGTGCACCACACATTTGCACATTGTTGGGGGCGGATATCCATGTTCTTCTCTCTTGCTCTTCACCTCATATGCCATCCCTGCTTTCTCCCAAGGATGGAGCAGGACAAAGCACTCTCTGAAGCAGAGCACCTGCTAGATTCAACCCATAACAATGATTTCAGGTATGGTAAACCCCTCCTGTTCCTGTCCTTGCCCCCACCTCCAGGTCTGGCCCAGAACTGATGGACCAAGGGCAACTGAATTTCTCAGTGTTCTCTTTTCAAAGAATAGAATGAGGCTTCTCCTCCTGGGTGACCTCAGAGACCTCTCTGCCATCTTGGGAAACTCCTGAATCTCAGTTTTCCCCCTTATCCACATGGCTTCTTGCCACTATGGCACTTTTTGAATTCAGTACTAGGTGTTTATTCTTCTGTGATCCAGACTGGGAGTCAAAGCTTGGAAATGTGTGCTGCCCATAGAATTTATGGTTGGCTGATTCCCAGAAGGGTCAATCAGCAAGTGGACAAGGCTGCTGTGCCACAGAAGGTGGGAAAGTGAGAGCTTTTGTTTCTAAGACAGGAGAAAAAAGGAAGGGGACCCCATCAGTCCCATAAAAGGAAATCATTCTTGGGTGCGCTTTATCAACTCTCACTTTCCCATGGTCTTAGAGGAACCTTCGGGACAATCCAGTGAATTAACCACCCCCCCCACCTCCTGCACATCAGGTTATGAGTTATCCTTCCTTAAGTGCCAAACCTTCTCATAAAGCTATCACTGCATCATCAGTTCCCAGCATCATTCCAGTTAGGAAGAGGAGGAGAGGAAAGGAAAAAATTGCTATGCAACATCTGAACATGACCAAAGGTGCTCACATGCTAAAAGGAACGCAGGCAGACTCCAGGTAATCAGTTGCCAGTTCCACTCATACCTCACAGAAACTTTAGACTGGGTTGACTTGTTCTTCTGTAACTTGAGTGAGAGAAGTATATATGAAGTTGATTATTGTACACTGCTCCATGTTGCTTTTGCTACATGGGTGGCCAAT
>JANHZU010009446.1:23643-43527 GCA_032468055.1 Acrochordus granulatus | reverse complement strand
CCCGCTTCAGCATGGCCGGCTGGGGAATTCTGGGAGTTGAATCCGCCCGTCCTCCAGGAGCCAAGCGGGGAAAAGGCCGACTCAGGCGATGGCGAGTGTGCCATGCTCGGTGTTCAGCCTTTGACTTCCAGCAAGAAAGTTGGATGGCTTGGATGACAGCAGATGAGGGAGGCGGCAGTCCGGACTTCTGTGTGGAGGAGATGGGTGGGTGGAGAACCGAGAATTTAGGGAAGGAAAATGAGGCCACGCAGCTCTCCCCAGCCCGATGTCTTCCCTGATCACCTTCGCGGGCTTGTTTTTTTTTTCTTTGCAAAATTGCTTCGATCCCCATTTTCCTCTTCACTTTCGTTTCCTTTCATCCGACTAAATGCTTTCTTCAAACCGTTGTGTTGGGTGTAACTCTTAAGTTTTTGCAACTGGTTCCTCCCAGGGTTTGGTGTGACAGTGAACCCAGAAGATGCATTTATTTATGCAATGCTCCTATCCGTCTACTGTTGAAAAGCTGCGCATTTATGTCCCAGGATTGCTTCCTGTTTCGTGTTACGACAATTTGTTTCTACTGTTAGAGGATTTAAAAGGTGCCTTCCTGAATTTAAACTTGTTGTGAGACTTTGAGTAGCTTGCCCAGGTGTTAAAGTGCATCGTGTCATGAGCCTCTGACCTTCTCGATTGCAGCAAAATTGCAGCGGGAAACTCCAAATAAAAGCATAATTATTATTTCTCTTTCTGCAGTTGTGCATTCTCCATCTCTAAGGTCCTTTTCCAATATTTTTGCAGGTTCAGCGCTTTCCACATGCGGCGCTTATTTGCACGTATTTCGATTTTCTTTCCAAATTACCAGGACACACTTGCAGAATTTGGGGGGAGGATTTTAAGAAATAATTCAGAGTTCTTTGACACGTGATTTGAATTATTTTAGCCCAGTTTTCTGCTTGCAAATCATTCGGCGTTAATAAAGGCCACCAAAGTTTTCTAAAAAGTCTCCCAGATCATTGTACGAAGGGTACAGTTTGGAATAAAGAATACGCATGAATCAGTCAGTGTGATTTTAAAAAGTGGATGGGTAAAGTGTGTAAGAAGTTTCAGTTCAGTTCTCTGAGTCTGTTAAAATGTATTCCAGCTGTCCAAAATAATCATGTTTTCCTATAAAATGGGCATGAAGTTAGCCACGAGGTTGAGCAGAGTGAAATTTTCTTCCTCGTTTTAGGCCTCTTGGTTGGTACGCGATTAACAAGCATGCATGGATCAAAAACCTTCTTTTTCAAGGCTTCTTGGCATTTCCGTGCCATATTTTGTCCTGGAATTTGGGGTGTCGAGCAAGACCCGTTTCCTCTGAGGGATGTTAGCATCCCTTCGTGAAATGTTAAACTGGCAAACTCCATTCTTAAAATTAGGAACCCTTCAGGTTAAACCGGAGGGGAGATGGACTAGAAGGGGCGATGGAACCAGCAGAACAGGAAAGGGGCCGAGGTGCGTTGAGTACGTGCAAAGTGCCTTGACATTAAGATGGCAAAGGGTTATTTATTTTTTTTAGCCGTTCCCCGACTAAATCACTGTTGTGCAGCAGGCTCTTAGCCTGGAGTATTTCTTCCCGAAAATGTTATTTTCCCCATTGCGGTGAGGCTTTGCGCGTTGATGCCGTGAAGACTCCGAGGGTGTTTTCCTGGCGTTTGTTTGTCGAAGGCTTGACGCTGATGCGGAGGGGCAGCCCTGTCGCCTCCCGGGCTGCTGTGGCCCCCTTTCCCTTGCGGGGCAGCCTCCGGGGCCTCCCTCCCAGGGCCAGCCGGCCTGCTTCTCCCTCACGGGTTGGGCCGTTGCAGCTGACCGGGCTGGGCTTGCCGGGGTAGCCCTGCTCAGCGCCGCGGGCAGCCCTCCCGGTCAGTTGTGCGCTTTGCAGGGAGGTGCCCGCTTTCTTCCCCACTCCCTGGCGCAAATGCCGTGCATGCACCGGAGACGGATGGGCGAGCGGTGCCGCTTCGCTGGAAGAAAGCCTTCTAAGGTTACGGGGTGGCTTTTGCGATTGGGCTAATGTGCCAGGCTGAGCACTTGGGGTGTGAATCCGAGACGGACCTCTTCCCATCTGTCAAAGGCTATCTATCGCCGGGGAAATCTGCCGGAAAGTGATGAATGGGCCGGCCCTTCTTAAAATCCCATTAGGCGGTCATATCTGTCATGCCTCCCTTAAAATATTGGAGGGTTGCAGCCTGTGAGAGGCGGAGGCATGCTTTTGTGTGTGCACGCGTGCGCTCACACACACACACGTATGCACAGGTGGTGCAATGCATCCCGGTGGTTCGTTGCTCAGCTTTCCAAATCCATCTCAAGGATGCTTTCAGTCTCTGGAGAAAAACAGCACCCTTTTTGCGGACTGAATGTCCTGTTTTGCCCCTTTTAGTGGGGACTCGGATTTCAGAAAAGTCTCCAGGAATTTCCCCCCCTTTGGAAGGAACGGAGGGTTTTGCAGAAGCTTCGTTCAGGGCGCAAAAATGAATCTGAAGACCGGTTCGGATCTTCTTCAGAGCTTTGGGCTTCCTCGCCAAGTCTTGCCATAGGAGGGGGCCTTCTTCAGCCCTGTCTGGTTCTGCCTCTATCCACAATGCAGGTGGTCCTCGACTTACGACTGTAATTGGCCTGCTGATCACACTCATAAGTCGTGATGGTTGCACAGTGGATCACCCACAAGACCAATTCAGTTTTATAACCTTTATTTTTTGCGAGTTACGCAAACACAGTGGTCGTGAAGTGGCTACCATGGTCGTTAAGCAAAACCAGTGACTCGCTATGAGCCAGTTTTGCTGAAAACTGGAAGTAAGTGTCAGTTTTAGGCAAAACCACCATAAATTGCGGCCAAGTGACCAAGGATCCGCTAATGGCCATAAATGCACATCGGTCGTGAAGCACTTCATGTGCGGTTACGTGACCTTGGGGGCAGGCGGCCATCAGAACAGGCTCGTAAGTACCTCTGGGGAGCTCCATCAGAACTTCAGACAGTCATTAAGTGATCAATTGTAAGTCGAGGGCTACCTGTAGAGCCATAGGTACACCCCCCTTCTGGAAGTGAGCTTGCAAGCCACATCTGTGGATGGTCAGTTTTCTCTGACTAGGATTGTCCCTTGTGGTGTATCCCTCTTGGACGAACTTGGACGATCCCTTTGGAAAACCCGCAACGATTGTGCATCTTGCACACCTTGAACAGTCTGGCCTGCTTCGAGTTCTGAGAAGAGCCTCCCTTGTTTGTGCATGATTTACACTGTACAGTAGTTTGTTGAATAAGCCACAATTGACTGGATTCATCCGTTAACGCCGAACAAAACCCAAGGTGCAGCCTTATGCATTGGTGCAGTGTGCGGACTCTGCCGCTGTTTTGCTGCCTGGGTTGTGGTGCGGCAGCTTCCTTGCTGCCTGATGCACCTGGAACTGAGCATTCCTTGTTGCACATGTTCTTAGCTTCCTGTCACATTTCTACCTCCTCAGGAGGCATTGCAGCATTTTGCCTCTGTCCGCATCAATGCCTTCACGTTTGTCCGCAGTGGAATAAGATGCGCTTTAGACAACAGCACTGGGTCTAGCCAGAAAGCAGCACTTGCGCATTTAACAGATGGTGTGAAACGGGAACTTAGCATCTGGGCGTTTCCGAAGGAGGCCCTTAGTCAAGGAACCTGGCGGCCGAGGTCGTTGGTCCACCTCAGGACGTCAACGCCAAACTGGCAGGAACTCTTTTGGGCTGGATCTGAAGCCGCGGAGGGTGAGCGCAAGAGCTGCTTCGGGTTCTTCTCCCGTTCCCTGGAGGATCCCACCGGAGGTGGCTGCAGCTTCCGCGGTTTGGCCACGGCGACAGCAGCTTCAAGGCCCGCTTGAGCTCCCAGCCTGGGAGAACCCTTCAGTCCTCGGAGGTTTCACCAGTTTAACTCCGGGCATCGCAGTCCACCTGTCCGGGGTGCTCGGGGTGATCCCGATGACACGGTCGCCCGTGACGATGTGACCCAGAGTCCTCATCCCTGCAAGATGATCTCGCTCTGAAAGGAGAGCCCATCCTGTCGGTGGCCCAAAGAGCCATGGGGACCTGGGGGACTCCCAGGCCTTGGAGCAAGAGGTGGGGCTGTGCAACCCCCCTCCTCTACAGTGGGGAAGCTCCGAGGCCCATCTCCTTCAAAGAGGGCAGCTGGATGGAAGGAGCCTTGGGCCGCCATTCCTGGAAAGCTGCTCCAAACTTTGGGAAATGGAAAGGAGCTCGGGGGGCCTCGGACCCTGAGCTGGCTCTGGTTTGTTTATCGAGTGCTCTCATGGGCTCTCCTGAGGTGCCAAGAATGGGGGGACGGGTGGGATGCAGTTCAGGGTTGGGGGCGACCCCCTTTGGCCACACGTGCCCTTCCTGGAGGTCCTCCTCCGGTGGCTCGGGCACGCGCTTGGCTGCCTAAGGCCTGCGGCTGCTTTGTTGCGGACGTAGAAGGAGCCAGGCCTGCTCTGGTGGGAAGCCAGGCACATTCCAGCGCAGCTTCGCCCCCGGGCCAGCGGCCCCCTCCCCTTGCTCCCTCGTCGGGAGGCGCACGCCTCCCGGAGCGTCCTCCGCTGGTGACCCCGGGGCTCTGCCGGTGGGGTGCGGGGGAGGCTCAGACAGCCGCTGACCTCTGGTCACCAGCAGATCCCCGAGCATTTCTGCTGGAGGCTCAGCCTCGCGCCGGGGTGTCTTCACCTACCTCCGATCACCTGGACCTCGGGCTGCACCTGTCTGGGGGCAGCCTTGGGGAGCGGAGGGGGGGTCGGAGATCAGAGGATCAGCCAGGGAAGAAGCCTCCCAGCTGCTCATGTCAAGGAGAGGATTAATCGCTGTTTAAATAGCAACGAGGAGGCGGCGCTTGGCCCTGGAATGCCTCGGATGTGTGCTGAGGAATGGCCCTCCGCCACCGGGGCAGATGGCTGGTGGCGCGCACGGAATGCCACGGGTGCCGTCCTCGCAGCTCGTTTTCCTCCGGCCTCCTCGAAGGGGCCTCCACGGCTCTTTGGAGCACCACTTGCTCAAGGAAGTGGATGAGCCCCATGGAGAAAAAAGATCGAGGCGGCTCGATACTCAGTCTGGGCTTGGGAAGATGCTTGCAAGGACTGAGAGAGCGAGAGGGAAGGCGCGCCGCTTTCGGTGTGTCCTCGGCTGCCAAGCCAGAGATGCTGACCAAACTCCCTCTGAACGCTTCTCGATTCCCGCCTGTCAGGACTGTTCTCGAAGGAGTTGGGCTACATAAACGCGGCAAGCCCTGCTTAGCTTCCCAAGACCAGCCCAAGTTGGAATTCCCCTTCTGTGAGACGGGCCTGGGTCCTTGGGTTGTGGGCAGAAGCTTGGAAAGGGGTCTCCTGCTTTGGGGACGCATTTTTTAAGGGTTGATTCTGCCAGTGGGATGAGCCTGTCCGCTCACTTCCGTTTGTGGTGGTCCTTGACTGCTTGTGGCCTGAGACCAGTGGCTGATGGGGCAGCGAGGGGGGGTCTCGAGGGGGGACAATGCCAGGTCCCTCCGCATTTGGGACTGAGTTTAAGTCTTGTTGGGGCACGGTCACAAGATTGACCAAAGCAACCAAAATCGGCATTCGGGTGCTAGGATCTTGCCGTTCCTCTCATCGATCCCATCCTGAGACCCCACCATTGGGGATCGCACCGCGCCTTTGCAGGCTTCGCACAGGTTGGGCCTCTGCAGCCTTGGGGTGACAGTAACCCTGTGGGAACCCGAGTGGGACCTCCTCCCTGGGGAAGGAATGCGAGAGCAGGGCTCAGCCGGCGGGACTTCGAGAGAAGAAGGCGGCTGCTGCTTCTGCAGCTCTGAAAGTTGAACCCTGAGGAAGGTGCAGCTTTGCTTTGCATGCCTGGGCTGGAGAGGGACCAAAGGGTCAGCTCCCTCCCAGAGAAGGGCCTGTTGGGGTCGGCAGGTCCAAATTAAAGCTTTCTATCCACAAAGGATGGTTGTCCGCTCCAGGAGTTGAAGAGGAGATGACCTCCTCCCTGGGCACTGGTGGCTTCTCCAGATGTTCTCCTGTTCGTCTCCTTTGAGCCGAGCTCCGCTCATACTGCCTCACAGATGCGGCCATGGACTCTGTCGGCCAGACGGCGAACAAGCCTTGCTGGGCACCTGCTTAGCTTCTCGGTCCAAGCAAGACTGGCCGTCCGTGGCCGTCTACTGCGAGGGCGTTTTCTCCGCTGAAATCCGCTCCTCTGACTTAAGATGGCTGCTCCACGTCAGGCGCTCTGGCATGATAGGTGGCCGTGGCCGCCTCCTGCACGCCGTTGCTTCAGTCGGGACTAACGTCTCCACTGGATCGGGGAGCCGGATGCGGCCTTGAGGTGCTCCGGTGCCACCCCGCAGTGCAGGGACCCCACATCAGGCATCGCTGGCAGCCCCCAGCAAGGCTGAGCCTCCTCGCACAGCGAGGCCCTGTTTCGAATGTCCTGCTGTGAGGGAGGCCCGGGCACCCTACTTTTTTGCTCTGGCTGCATTTCGGGCCTCATCTCGGCTTGGTTGGTGCTTTAACGTTGATTTATCATGTCCATTTATGGAGCTGCCCACCACACAGTTGGGGCTTTGGATTCAGACCAAAGGGTTCCGACCAAAGCAGCACAGATTCAAAGATGGGACTTGCCCAACTCGGATATATGTGTTTTCAAAAGGCACAGCTCGCCATCACAAACCCCCTTGTCCTCCAGATGCCACATCTGAGAGAGCATCCGTGTCTTAAGGCACTTTTGAAAAGCTGGCAAGGTCAGGACCTCACAGACCTCAAAGAGGATATGTTCCATTTGTAATTATGGACCTGCAGCCCACTTGATCCTGTTTGAGAGGCTGAAGGTGTCTCCTTCCACTGATTTCAAGACAGGCACTGCCTTTGGATCCGTCTCAGTACAGGTAGTCCTCGACATACGAGCGGAACGGAGCCTGGAATTTCTGGTGTATGTCGTGACCTACAAAATGCCCATCGCAGACAGTAGGTTCGCTTAACAAATGCAGCATCCACTTAATGACTACTGCAAAAAATGTCATAAAATTGGGTAGGTCGCATGGGTGCTTTGACTTAGGTCTATCATGACATGCAGCAGAAGTTCCAGACTTCGGTACAGTCGTAAGTCAGGAACCACTTGCATTTACGAGGGTGTTGTCGCTGCAACCGAAATGCCTGGCTGCACGTTCGGTTGCAGAAACGTGGGTGTGCCTGCGTGCCTTGGAAGCGCTTGTTAGAGTTAGAGGAGCATAAAGCTGCTAGCGCTCTGCTTTTATCAGAAGAGTTTTTGAGGTCCGTTCACATCAGTCATGGCTATCGGGGAGAAAACACCCGGGCGCATTAGGGCAAGAGAAAGCTCTGCCTAATCAGGATTCCCAGGTTTTGACTGAGGTTTCAAACCTCTGGAAATGCTCGCTGGGTGCCTTCGTGAAAAGTGCCTCTGGGAAAAAAATGGAAGTTTTTCCGCTCACTTGATACTTTGCCTTCGGTTTGCACTTGAAACCGGGGATTTTCTCTCCCCGCGTTGTGAAATTACATACCAAAGCTGAGAGAGCTGTTCCTGTTAGTCCCACCCTCACCCCCCGGTTGTGAATGGTCGCTGTTCTTATCTCCACCAGAGCTTTGTAGGAAAGTGGCAATCTGTTGTCCTTCTCGCGTTCGGGTGTGCATTTCGTGGGATCCGAGCGACATGTGCGTACCTGCCTCCTGATGTCGCAAAGGCCTTCGCTGCGCCTCCGTGAAAACAAAGACAACGGTGGCAGCGGTTTGTTTTTCTGCGAGAAAGGGGGAGGCAGGGACCCTCTGCCTTGGCCCCGAACTCAGATGACCTTTGAAGGCAAGCTTTGGATTCAAGGAGGAGATTCTGAGATGTTCTCCAGATGTTCGTAGGTTACCACTTGAAAAGCCGGCAGGAGGAGGAAATCAGAGGAGCTCTCTGGTTGATGACCTCGGAGTACCGTTCTGCTCCTCTTCTCTTCTCACGTGTGAAAGATCAGGTGTGCACATGCATGTGGCCGAGAACTGATTTCATTCAATGCCCTTGCAGCCACGTTTTTGCAAGTCTGGGGAACGAATGCAAGGCAGCTTACTGTGGGGATATGCGGATGCCCCAAGCTGTGATGAGATGGGATCTTGCTGAGGAGCAGCAGGACGGCTCCTTCCAGTGGCCTCTGTAAGGGTGGGGCTCAAATTCAGCAAGATGACCCATGGAGGCCTGGGATCGCATTGCAACACTTCATCAACTGACTTTCCCATTTGATCACCTCCATCATGTTCTGGGAAATGTGTGGTTCCCATAGGAGACTGGGTGGAAACAGGAGTGCATGGCACACTCTTGATGGTGGAGTCCTTGGTGGTCTCAGACCTTGGTTGTTGTTTTTTTTTGTAGACATTTCATGACCCACAGTTGGGTAACATCACTAGAGCTAGAGGGAAGTGTATATAAACAGAGAGCAAACCCCCCTCCCTTCTAGTATGATGATATTCCCTAGTTGGGTCATGAAACAGCCAAGCTCAGAGAGCACCAAGGTGCCCACCATTCAACCCTGAGCTACGGAGAGCCTGTTCTGTTGGTTCTTTATTGGAAGTTGACCGTCTTTGTATGTCCCCAGTTGTTTCTTGGCCTAGAAATAAAATCCATGTCCTGGATCCGCGGTTGTGTTCTGTCAACTAACTTGCACCCCCTCTCTTTCTCTCCTTTTAGCCACAGTACACAAACCTGGGGCTTCTAAACAGCATGGACCAGCAGATCCAAAATGGCTCTTCCTCCACAAGCCCGTACAACACAGAACATGCCCAGAACAGTGTCACGGCACCATCACCCTACGCCCAGCCCAGTTCCACTTTTGATGCGCTCTCCCCATCTCCGGCCATCCCCTCCAACACAGACTATCCAGGGCCCCACAGCTTTGACGTCTCATTTCAACAATCCAGCACTGCAAAATCTGCCACGTGGACGGTAAGTTGGCTTTCAGAGGAGTGTTGGGCTTGGTTGGGTCAGTGGGACCTGAGGAGGAAGATGGCGAGGTCACCTAGATTTGGCAAGGAAGAGATCCTCTTGCAAAGTCATCTGTTTTTTTTTAAAGAAGTTGTATATCACTCCTGGTCGTATTTTCTCATGGGATTGCTTAGGTGACGTTGGCGTTGGAGAGTGTTGGGAATGTAGGGCAGAACCTAAAAGGTGATGCGTCAACAGACCGTCAGGTTGTATTTCTAAAAACTTGGTCTACAATTAGCCCAAACAGGTGGTAATTTTCCCAAGTCTTATTCATCTAAGTCTTATGCAAATTGTAGGTCCTCTGGGCACCTCTGAAACACTAAGGTCATTTTTATTCCAAATCTTGGAGCTTCTGTAATTGGTAGATTCTGGGTGGTTGTGGTGGTGGGGAGGAGAACACACCTGCAGGCCTGAGAGCCCGATGGGACAACCCAGATGCTCTTCCCTTATCAGCCACAGAATTGTGTTCTTTAATCTGATGGTAGGAGGAGACATGGAAAGACACGAGATGGGATCGCGCTTGGGGTCTCTCCCGATCCCACCTGATTTGAGGGATGCTGGCCACGGTTGCTGCTCTGAACAACAGCTCTGAAATGTATTACCTTGGGGGGAAGTTGGGGCTTCAGGAGTCTGCCTCTGTATCTAGAGATAGAGGAGAGAACAAGGAAGGAGGTTTTCTTAGTACTTTCCTTAAAAGTGTCCAGTTCCTATCGCAGACTGGTGTTTTCGTTCTTCCCCTCAGTTCAGGCTGAGAACATGGTGTATGGTTAGTTTATATTCTTCCTGAGCACTGATTCAGAACAGCGTGTGGTGGAATCCAAGCAGAACCTGCTGGCTGCGTCTTTCTAGAATTGAAACAGATGCGTTTGTGTGAATCTGGGAAGGGAAGCCAGACCTCTCTGCTCAAGGCTGTATCACGTGTGAAAGCTTCAGCCCCGTCTGGGTGGCGGAGCCTGCATGCTTAACTCTTGAATGCTGGTTGACCCCATGACTTGTCCACATCGTAGAACATCGACTTTTGCTGCAAGTTAAGTTCTTGGAGGACTGCCGTGAAACCTGATGGCTGTCTTGGTTGCTTTCAGCAACTGCCTTTGGGCTGTCACCCTTGACTCTCAGAGTTGTCTTCCTTGGCCCAGAGTCAGAAGATATTAAGATCTCATCATTGGGCTGCTTAAGTAGACCGCTTCTTCTTTTCATTTTGCACTTGATGTGACTTCAGGGCTCTTCAACAAACAGTTGTCATCAAGCTTTCTCCCTAATGACAGGTTAGGAACCAGCCCAACTGGAAGTATCTTAGGTTACCGTGACCTACTAAAAGTTTAATTGCGTGGTGCTCCACCCAAAGAATCCCAAAGTTTGACGGTCTTCTCTCAGTTTCCATTGATGCTTCCAAAAGCGACTTGCCTTGCCACAAGGAATTTTGCTTTCGCTCAGGTTTCTCTCCCAGCTTCATGTCTTCCCCTTGTGGGTTAGCAAGCATGCTGGGAATTGAGGTGCCTGGCCTTTTTTCAACTGAGAGCAAGGCCTCCAAGGAAAATGAAGTTCAGTTGTGCCTTGGAGCACGCAACATCCAGCTCCCAGTCTTGGGAGTCATGAGTGGAAAGAATTGTTAGCACTTAGCAAGCGGGGGGGAAGACACTCCTTCTTCCCCTGAAACAAAATGTAGGTGTTCCTGGTTTCTCTTGTGGGTGAGACCCACATCTCCAGCCTGGGTTAGATATATTGGGGCAGCAGTTTCCAGAAATCCCAGTACGGATAGAAGAGAATATTTGTAGCTCAGGGTTGAATCGTGGAGTCCTTGGTGCTCTCTTTGCTTGGTTGTTTTCCCTTAGATGTTTCATTACCAAAATTAGGAAACCCTTCCAGCGCTGATGATGTTACCTAATTTTGGTAATGAAAATGCAAGAAGACAACCAAGCTCAGGGAGCACCCTGGACGCTACATTCCCAACACATTTGGCGCAGATGGACCATTCTGGGGTGAGGTCATTCCACACCTCATACCAGATAAAGGAATGGGTCTTTCTGGAAGAACCCAGGGGAAGTCTGACCTCATTGCTCAAGGGCCTCACCTTGAATGAAAGCTTCACCCCCTTCCAGATCTGTTGGCCTGCATGCTTAATCTCTTGAACGTTGGTTGATTCCATGAGTGTCCAAGTGGTAGAACACCAACTTTCGTTGCAAATGAAGTTCTGAGGACCTCCACGAAACGTGATGGCTGCCTTGGTTGCTTTCCAGACTTGAGAAGGAACAGTGGAAGCATTTTTTAACTTTGAATGTCTGAATGGGAACTTTGGCCAAGGGGTGTCCTTAAATCATTAAAAGAGTGACAGTTAATCATCCTATTCTTAGCCCACCCTCTTTCTTCAGCACCTTCTCAGATTTATGCTAGGCTACTATAAAATTTATCGCAGACCACCTCTGGTATTTCTTTCATCCTTCGTGGAGGCACACACCTCGCTGAAGCACACCCTACAACAGCAGTGGATGCTCCTCTGCATTGCATTACTTTCCAAGGGAGGGACATGTCTTATTCATGCATCCCATGCGCAGCGCATGAAAAAAGAGGCGGGGATTGGATGTCCCCATCCAGCTGCCATCTTGATGTTTCTGACACTCCCAGGAGGTGACCGAAGGCCACAGCTGCAAAGGGCTGCCCAAAGAACACAGTGCAAAAAAAGAAAGAAATCTTAAAACATCAACAACAGAAGCAAAGCATTCTGCGGTTGCTCAGCCATAAATAGATTAAGGGTGTGTGAATCACAAGCCATTTGTGTGTGAGGTCTCTTGCAGCAAAGCAGGATGAGATGGCGTCATCTCCTTGTGAGATCTTCGGACTTGCTGGATTCCCACATTAAAACCTCTCCCTTCTGCGTTTTTCTTTTTCTTCTCGCGCATGGCCGTTCAGGAGCATGGCACCTACACTCCGTTGGTTGGTGGGCTTGGCGATGTTCCTTTCTGCAGGAGGAAGGAGAGATATGCCAGCTGCCCACCTACTCACCCGGTTTGGCAATTGCTTCTCCCTGGAAAAACCAGTTGTGGGAATGTGTGGAAAGGAGGAGAAAACCTCTCCCTTATTTTTGCCCTTTCCCTCCCTGCCCCTGAGAAAAAGCGGTGCTCTGCCACTCTGCCATTGGGTGCCCCAAACCAGTGTCAAGAAAATAAGAATTACAGTCAGGATCTGTGAAGCACAAGGGTCGGCCATTTTTCAGTGGATTTCTCCCAACCAGTATTTTAAATATGGTGGCAAAACTTTTCTCTTTTTCCTGATTTATTTTATTTTATTTTTCACATCACTCCCGGAGAGGGACGCCGGACGGAGTACAAATCTTGCAAGATTTTCAGCCATTTTCAATGTGAACGTTCAAGGAACCTGGTGGGGATTTGGATGCCAGATGGTTTTGCAGTCCTGCAAGATGGGAGCTCATTCTAGTTTTGAAAAACTAGGGTGTGCTTTTTGGGGGGTCAGTGGGCACCACGGGAGTCATTCTGCTGCTGAATCGTTGCAACTACTGGCCCAAATTCTCAAAGCAGGCCTGCTTTAAAAGGAGCAGAATTTTACTCTTCCCTTTCAGGGTTCCTCTGGGCTGTTTCCATCTTCCTTCCTTTTAAAAGAAGAGGGAATAGTTAAAAGCTTCATTTGCAGGGTTTTCATAAAAAGAGATTCCCTCCGACCCCCACCCCCCAATTTTCTAGAAAAACAGCCTTGCCCCTCACCATTCACAAAAATTAACACCCTTCTGAAAAAAATGGGCTTTTGTCTCCTAAGGCTTTACAAGATTTATCTCCTGCCTTAAGTTATAAGGCTGCCTTTTTTAAAACATGAAATATTTGTCTCCTCTTCCCCCTTCCTCCTGAAGCCCCCCCCAAAGAACTCCTAAATCTAGTCTGATGAGATCCAGTTTTAAAAGGGAGCCATTCAGTTGGTTAGATGAGGGGAAGTTAAGGGTTAGGGTTAGGGAAGTTAATGAGCTGGAAGGGTGCAGGAATCTGGATTTTAGGGTTTTCAGGGAGGGGGATCGGGAGGCAGTCTCCAGGTACCCCGTTTTTGTTGAGGACATGCAGTGTTTGGAGGCTGAGCTCTGCATGAGGATTCCAGGCTGATCAATAGCTGCAGTGGGTTTGAATTCTAGGGCCGGTCCTAGAGTGGCAAAGGACCATTCCCCCTTTTTCTTGTGGGGTCTCCCCTAGAAATTCTTTCTGGGGAGTTATATGGAAAACCCAGAGAAGAAGATGAGGAGTTTAGGTGCTTGAAGTTTTGCCCTGGAAATTTTTCCCAGCCTTTGCACAGGGAAGAAGACAAAACCGAGCCAGATTATCTTGCATAAGAGCTGGCATGCTTTGGGCACTTTTAATTTCACTCGGGAGGGGCCCGGCAGAGACGTTGTGGGCTTTGGAGTTACTCTGGTGTGGTCATTTGAAACCTCTGGCTAGTGATTATTTGGGCAAGGAGGTGTATTAGGGAGAAAAAAGCCTTTCCTGCTTTTATTTTATTCTACTTTACTGTATTTTACTTTTATTTTAAACTTTGTCTTTATTTTTACTTTTACCTTTACTTTTACTTTATTTTGCTTTACTTTTACTTTACACTTTATTTTATGACTATTAAATGTATATGCCACCCATGTCACGAGTGAGACATTATTGGCACATGGCTGATCGAAGGGGATGTCTCCCATCCTCAGAAGGAAATATGAATCTTTTTAGGGGGTTGCCACCATTCCCCCCCCATGGGATAAAACCACCTCCTTGGGGTGTGCAGCGAGACTAGACCTCATAGAAGTTGGTATTTTTCCTTCCCCTTGTTACAGATGTTGACTTTAAAATTTGGTCATGTTATTCAACCAGCATGATTTTCATGGTGGTGGCACTCAGAATGTTCTGCTGGTGTAATGACAGTGCCGTAACCCAACATGTTGTATTTTTTTTAACTGCGAATTGACCTAGCATGCAAAGATGTCAGAATTTGGGTTCAGGAGATTGGGAGAAGCTGCCATGACTTGTGATGTGTGAAGGTAGAAATGGATCCCCAGAGGAAAGGAGCTTTCTGGGGGAATCTGTCTATTAGGGGGCCCAGCTCAAGAGACCCTGCTGCCCACCCCCTTGTCATTGGGACCATGCTTTTGGTATAGAAGGTGGCCAGATACAATGGTCTGTGGGAATGGCCTTGGGAGACAGGAGAGGAAGCCACAGACTGGACAACCAGCATGTAATTGAGTGACTCAGGTGTGCCGTGATGTGTGAAGATGAAGGTGGATCTCCAGAGAAAAGGAGCTCTTTCTGGGGGGGTCTGTTGGGGGGGTCCAACTCAAGAGATCATTCTGTCCACCCTCTTGCCATGGGGACCATGTTTGTAGAAGATGGCCAGATGGGATGGTCTTTGGGAAGGATCTTGGGAGAGAGGTGAAAGAGCCATTGACTGGACAGCCGGCATGTAAAAGAGCCCCAGCCCCAGGGGTGTGGGAAGCATCGCAGAAGGGACCCTTACGGAGGATTAAAGGAAAGGAAGAGAGCAACCCTTTCAGCCTTGCAAGATGATGTTCCTGTCATCTTACAGTAAAGACAGAGCTAGTTCTCCTGGTTGTGTATCTTGTCTGGACTACCTCGCAGGGCTAACACCAGCTGCTTGTTAGAGGGAGCTGGGTTTGACCAGGAAGTACGAGGTCAGGGTGTTGGTGGAAATGAGTCAGTGAGACCCTTCTTGCCAAAGAGGTGAGTAAGGGAAACTTGGCACAGGGCTCTCAAACTGACATCCCAGCTGTGGTTGGATCACACTAACCTCCTAAACAGTCTGGTACTTGTGAGTTGAGCTGGAGAAGCTCTTTTTGGAAGACACTTTCTGGGGTTCTCTGCACTTCCCCCTGAAAATCCTTGGGATCTCTTGAGGTCAACTGGATCTAGCTCCACCTTACTATCTTTCTCCAGCCCAACTCACAAACATTGGACTGTGGTTCAGGAGGGTCATGATGTTGTCAGCTCTGTGTTGTGTGAGTTGGCTCACTTTTTTCAGCCGACTCAATCTGAAGCAAACATGGTTTAGCAAGAAAGCAGAAATGAACTTGAGGGAGCTTCCCAGATAAAAAAATATTTACTTGTTAGATTTGCATCTCATTTTTGTGCAAGAATTCCAGGCAGCATCTATAAAACTCCATCTGTTTTCCCAACCATCACAACCCTGTAAGAACTGGGAGAGAAGGAATTTCTCCAATTCTCTCTCTCTCGCTCACACACACACACACAGAGCTCCCTTTAAAATTGTGGCTTTCATGGGAGAATAATACTGCTTTCCATCAGTATGTCTTTGGAGTTGCCAGTGCAAAATTCTGCATCTAAAAATCTTGCATTTATAAAGTTTTATTTACTAGACAGCCAGTGACCCCTTCAGCCATCATTCCAGAGGTGTTTGCTCAATGCCTTCAACGTGGCAGAGGTTCTCAAGTGCTGGAAAATTCTTAAAAGTTAATGAAGGTAATTCAGAGATGTACCTGCCTTGAAAGTAACCTATGTCGAACTCCATAGCATAGTCAAATATCAGCATAGGTAATGTTTTAAGACATCTTAATGTTAGATCATTAACTGCTTTATGATAATTTTTTTCTCATACAGTGTTTTATAAATTTTGCCAAATTTCAATTTCTTGGCAGTCATGAATCCCAAATTTTGGGTGCATTCTGTAAGTTAGGCCATCTGAGATACTTTGGTTGAAAAAGTGTTGTCCTAGGATGCACCATTTTGCCCAGTTAAAGGTTACAAAAATGAGATAATTTAGCAGTATATAGTTTTTAAATTCTTTAGAATCACAGAGGTAGCATCTTTGTGGTAGTCCCAGTTTTGTGTCCAAGATAATCTGGTTGCAGCATCATTTTGACATTTTTTTCACACACTGTTTCTCAGATGAGTCATGTAGGATGTAGGAGTTAAATGTGCCACACTGATGAGATAGCTTGTGGCTTAGTGTCACCCATCATTGACCAAAAGAAACCATGACTTAGCACAGTGAGTGCATCCAGATGGAGTCTTCTCATTGGATCACAGTTGGTAGAACTAACCAAGATCGCTTAGTTGTTTTATCCATTGTAGCCACGCAACTCTTGGCATGTAGGGGCTGAAAGCGGAAGGGTAGGTGTAGCAAATCCCACTCCAGAGAAGGATTCCTAGATCTGTCCTGCTCCAATTGTTGGGGACACTGAGTCAGAAGCTGTTGGGAGTCAGGGCAGGAGCATCTCATGGGTTTCTCCAAAGCAATGTTCTCAGCTTGGGCAACTTGAAGGCAGGTGGACTTCAGCTCCCAGAATTCCCTAGTCAGTTTGGCTGGCTAGGGAATTCTGGGAGTGGAAGTCCACCTGCTTTAAAAGTTGCCCGGGTTGAGAACCACTGCGCCAAAGCACCTGCAGGGCCCATCGTAGCAGATGTAGAAGATGACCTTCTGTTGAAGGATGTCACCAAGGCCCAGCCTTGGCAACGGCTCTTCCAAGGAAACTTGCCTTCTGCTCTGGAGTTTGCGCCGAGAATCGAGGAGCTACCGGCGGAGGGTTTTCTGCCCTGGACTTGTTGCAGCGCATGCGATGGCTAGTCTGTCACTTTCCTCAACCACCTGCAAAGGCGCTGGGCTGCTTAGCCAGTTCTGCATCTTGTGGCAAGGAGTTGCCCTATGTGACAGCCGCGTTGAGTGAAGGGCTTCCTTTCACTTTCTTCCATCTTGGCTCCTCGGCTTCCTTGGACACCCTCAGGCTCTCGAGCCAGAGGGGGGGACCCAGTGGGGAGGTGGGTCGCGGGTCAGGCAGGGGATTTCTTGCGTGCTCGAGGAGTCTGTTCCCGCTGTCTCTACCGAAGGAGGCGGTTGCTTGGACAAGGGGTGCTGTTGGCCACTTTCGTTGAGTTCCTTGTTGGATCTTAGTGGACTCCGTCTTCACAGGAAGACTGATCCCATTCTGCAGTTGCGGTTCTACCAAAACCCACAAAAGGATCGTCTCTGAGGGAGATGGGCGGTTCAAAAGTGTGAAAAATAAATAAATCTCCATCTCCTCCTCCTCCTCCTCCACCACCACTACCACCACCATTTCTCTTCCTTCTCTTCCATTTCTCCTCCTCCTTTTCCACCACTATTTTTCCTCTTCCTCCTTTCATCACCACTATTCCATCTCCTCCCCCTCTTTCCCTTCTCCTTTTCTCCTCTTCCTCCTCCTCCTCATTCTCCTGTATTTCCAGCTCTAATTCTTCCTCCTCTTCCTTATCAAGTTTTGATGTGATGAAATAAGATGTCTGTACAAATTCAGGGTTTGAACCTGAATTGGGATCTCCGCACAAAGTGAGGAGAGCCTCCTACTGCCGTCAAAAAATTCTCATTAGTTTCCAAAAAATCAGCCTCGTGGAAGCTTCAGCATGGAAGGAAATCATGAATGGAGCCGAGAAATCCGTAATTGTGACAGGCCCCCTTTCATATGGGAAGAGCTGGTTTGTGTTGAAGGGGCTGAAATTTGAACTTGTTCTGTGAAATAAGCATGTCGGTGAAATCCTTCCAGTCTGGAATTCCCCCACGTCCCCTGTACAAATACAGATGGAGCTTGGTTTGGGTTCATTGTCTGACTGCCATACCAAGTCTTCTAAAGCGACAGCGCTTGCGATTTTGCGGAAGAGGAGGGCGTCTGGGCACATTAGAGTCGCTTCCAAATGTAACTTAATAAAATTCTGCAGCTCAGGATGGCAGTGGCGAAGCGTTTTGCTCAGTCTACTTTTCTGTCATGCTATTTTTTTCCTCTTTTTCTGGGCTTATACAGAAGCCAGAGTCCCTTCAAATGGGATCTTCTGTTTGCAGTATGTTATATTGTCTAAATAGGGCCTGGAGGGATTTGTGTGTAAGAGTGCATGCTTGGATTCATTATTTTACCTTTCACTTGTAAGCTCAAGGGAGCTTATTAGGAAGGGTTTAACCCTCAAAGAAGAGGCATACAATTGAAATGAGAAACGCTATGGGTACAGTTTAACCCACACGACTAAAACTGGGGCAGCAAGGGTGTGTGAAAGGACACCAATGAAGCTGTTGTAGTTTTCTCCAGGCTGGTGTGCTCCAGGTACATGGGGATCCAAACGTTAAGCATCTTGCAGGTTGCCGCTCCCAAAACATATGTGAAAGGCTCCAGGGTGGGGAAGGATCTCAGGAGAATGACAAATAGTGTCATTTCCCTGCCATGACATCTTAGTCATCCTGTTCCAAAAGGTATGTGAAGGAGACCAACTGCCTTCCACTTGGTCACTGACTCACCTGGTCTTTTGTGAGCTAATGTCTGTCTCCTGTTATGTTTCTGGAGGGGAAACAGAATACTCCATCACTTTTCTTTATCAGATCCCTTTTAATAGACTGGTGTTCAACAGTGGTATATACTTCCTGCTCCCAATGGAGACCTGACAACACTAGTGAAGTGGCTCCATGTCCTGAAATCAGCCAAGAAAAATGCTAAAGAGCACTGTTGATCAGAAAGGGACCATAGAAGGCATTGACTTCCTGAGACCCCTGTTGATCAGTGGGTTTCATCTGATCACGCTCTAAGTTCAGGTTAGGAGCTCTCTAATTGGTAACTCAGTTGGTGGACTTAGGTTGTTAGAGAGGCTGACCTTATCTGGATGAGAAGCTAAGAAGTTTGGGGTTGGGTTCACCCTTGGGATTCCTGGGAATGTCAGCTAGAATGGGGTGCTGGAGGCACATCCAGAAGTCAGAAAAGGCATAGACTTTCAGATGATTGCCAGGAAAATCACATGGAGCTACCACGAAGCCGGGAGAAGCTGAGCTCAACTCGCTAAAAAGCAGCCTTGCAGCTGGGCTCCTTGGAAATGTTCTAAGACCCGGTTCCAGCTCTGCAGCTGGATTCACAAAACATACCCAGCCTGGGTGAACGAAACACAGTGGTTGTGTATCACATAACCAGTTCCGTCTGTGGCAGCTGTGGAGCCCGGAGGCCTCATGTTGGAAAGGGCTGCCCTCAGCCGTAAGTGAAGGGCCAGCACGTGTCTTTTGCAGGGCTCCTGGTGCGTGGGTGGGTGTGAGCGAGCGAGATGGGCACACTTTTGAGGAGGCATTTTCCAGAAGAACGCCACGTTATTTTTATTCCGAGCTGTGAGACGTACGCTCGATTCTGCCCGCTTCACTGCACGCTCCTTAACCTCTTTAAAAATAAGCCCTGAGATAGAGCAGTGGGCAACTGACAGACGGTAATTTTCACTGTTTTGGGAGCACGTGTGAAGAAAGGAAGTCTCCTAAATGCACGTGAAGCACGCAGGGCAATGTGTTTCAAACTTGGCAACGTTAAGACGGGTGGACTTCAGCTCCCCGAATTCCCCAGCCAGTCAGGTTAAAAAAGTTCAAGTTGCCAAGTTGGGAAAACCCTGACTTAGGAGCTCTTGAAAATGAAATTGCTTGGTGAACCTGGATTTGATCTAATAAGTGTGGAGGAGGCTCCCTTTTTCACGTGCCCTCCCAGCCATAGTTTTTATTCCTCCTCCAAGCGATTCAAGTATCATCTCCTCCCCCTCTCCGCTTTGGGGGTCTTCTCCAGATCCCCACAAGGCCGGCTGAGCTGAAAGGACAACAGAGCCCCCGAAATTCCCCGCTGCATCGCTCTAAAATCATCCTTCCCTCACTTACCCGTCGGAAACCTTTCTTCTTTCTCTGCCGCTGCAAGACACGTCAGGGGTTCATCAAGAGTTAAAAAGGAAGAATGAGAAGCAGAGATTTAATTTGTTTAAAAGTCCTCTGCGTTTGAGCTGCAGGCCATGTAGGTGAAACGGTGTGTTTTGGAGATGAATGTTCTTGCAAGAGGCAAGACGGAGCTTGCAGGGAACATCTGCAACCAATCTGTTCTGTACGGGACGTGTTTGTGAGCTGGAGCTTGCTCGAACTTGTTGCGGGGTGCCAGG
>JANHZU010009446.1:3060-19777 GCA_032468055.1 Acrochordus granulatus | reverse complement strand
GGGAAGAGGGCCACCACCAGGAAGAGAGATGGACTCAGGGACGGTGGGGATGGGGGCACTGTTGGAAGACCGAAAGGACCATTTGGGGACCGATCGGGTCAATCTTGGAGCCAGCTTGATGGCCCCTAATCAGCATTTTCTCCTCCTAAATTCATGCTGCTTCAGAGCAGCCAAGGGAGAGCCCCACGGCCGGACCTGGGAGGGCATTGATTAATGCTTCCTGAAGGAAGGGTGAGAAAGGTGGCGGCACGGCCCCTCTCGAAGGAGTCGTCTCTTGATCCGGCTTTATTGGAGGATTATTGCTTCACTTTTTAGGAAAGGTTAGGGCAAAGTCAGCCCTGTCTAGGGAGCCCTTGCCCACCACTCTTTCACACCGACACGAAGCCACTGGGGAGTGGTCCACCCGTTCGGGGCAAAGCACTATCAGCGTAGCGAATATACTCAACGTGAGGTTGCCACCCCAGGCTCAGGTGGAAGTGCTCCTGAAGTTCTCGCCTAGCGTCTGGTGGTTGGAAGGGTCAAGATCAGGCGTGTCCAACCTTGGCAACTTAAAGAGGTGTGGGATTCTTGAAGTCCACCCCTCTGAAAGTTGCCAAGATTGGACACTCCTGGTCTAGATGGAGGGAAACAAGCAGGGATCTCCTCTCAAGAGGATGGACCGAGGTGGCTTCGGGGTTAGATCACGCTTCTCCCAAGGGACCGGTCAACATCGTGAGGCTCTCTTGGAGCAGTAGATGGAAGCCATATGTAAGGCTGCAGCTCTTGTACTAGCCATGGCTCCCACTTACTGGTCCAGGACCAGGACACGCTGGCAGCTGCCTTAGTCCAGTTCACATGAATGCACTGCATGTGGCATTGCCTTTGAAAACAGTTTGGAAGCTTCATTTGGGTCAATGGGCAGCGGGCGGCTCACGACTGGCTGTGAATTGTCAGGTGTGGATCACCCCCATTCTTGAACTGTCCCTTTGACCCAGGGCAGGCGCCGGTTTTGGTCCCTAAAGCCTCCTGGTGCTGCTCCAAGGACCTCTTCTCCAGGTGGAGGCTGCCCAGCCTTGTGCAGGCCCCCAGGGAGGGTTCCTGAAGGTTCCACCCCTTGGAGACCATTCCCTGCGGTTCCCCCTCTTTGGAATCCTTCGCCTGCAGAGCTTTTCCTCGCCCTCTTTCACCCTCTTTTAATTTACGTATTCAGCTGCCGTAGCTGCCTGTCTCACTCAGTGACTCTTCCTGTTCGGCTTCCACAGATGAGTAAAGACGGTGGTGGGGCTGAAGGGTACGTGTGATGTCGTCTTCAGCTGTGTATTTTTTATTTTATTTTCTGTGGTATGTTAAATACTTAAACTTCGGGGCGTTTTGCATCCTGTTCCCAGTCCGTGTGCCTTTTACAGTGGAATCGTAGCTCGTATGGAAACTCCGTGGAGCAGCTGAGCCAACATTACGTAAGGGTTTCTATTCATCAGGGTTATTTGGGGGGATGATCCTGGTTAGCTCGAAAGGTGGGTCCAGATATTTTCAGGAGCATTTGTCCCATAATATACGGTACTTCCTCCTTGCAACTAAGATTGGTCTTCATTGCTGGGAATCTTGTTTCTGGGACGGAAAGATACACACGCAGTCCTTGACTTAGAGCCATTTGTTTGGCAACCATTTGAAGTCGCTACAGCACTGAGAAGAGTGACCCATGACCACCTGCAACTGCCACCGCATCCTCATGGTCGCCTAATCATGGTTTGTGGAGGAACACCTGGCGGGAGTAATAAAGTGCCCTAAGCTAGGAACCAAGGTTTATCATGAGCAGCCACATGGGCACAACACAGCAAACCCAATCAAGCTTGGCAACCAACTTGTCTTTACTGTGGTTGCGGTGTCCTGGGATCATGCGATTGCCTTTAGTGACCTTCCCAGCTGGCTTCCAACAAGCAAAGTCAATAGGGTTAGCCAGATTGGCTTAACGACCATGCAATTCACTTAACAACCATGGCAAAAAAGATTGTAAAATCAGGCGCATCTCACTTAACCATCTTAGCAATGGAAGTTCTCGTCATAAGTCAAGGACTACCTGTAATATGTGCCTGATGGCTGGATCTGTGAAGGTCAGGGTCTGGTTTGGCTTGATTCCTGATGGGAGTTCAGGATAAGAGTCCAGTCTTAATATCTGCAGTAAATGGAGACCAGCAGACGGATGCCGCGCGCATTTTCAGATTGCTTCTTTTAATTTATATGTTCCTCAGCTTCTGCTCGGGGACTGTCGCGCCTCCAAGGACAGTGCTCAGCATCAGATTGGGGACCTCCCTGGGCTGAAGTCAGTGGAGAGCTGTCGTTTGAATGCTCAACGCAGGAAATTTGCAGAGAGTTGGCGGAACATTTAATGCGCTGCCTATCAGAAGAGATGAGCCTCGAAGAAAACTAGTACACTAAATAAAACGGCGACCGTTCAGTTTTTAGTCCCCAAAAATGACCCTGGCAGGAACCCCCCTTGTCTGGTCACCCGGAGCATCACTGCTGCTCGCCAGAGGTGAATCGGTGTCAGCACCCGGGACACCCAATCGCTGATTAAGCATGTCTGCCATACTTGCAAAAAGATGGCTGGTCTGTCCTCTCCCTTCCCTGAAAAACCCTTGTTGTGTTTGTCCAAGTCTTGGAAGGAAGAGGTGTGGCTCTTTGCAGTGTGTGTGTGTGTGTGTGTTTTGAGTGATTTATCACTCTTTGTGCAGCAATCCAGTTTGAAGATTAAAGTAATCATAGGTGTATGAATCAACCGATCCTTTGGCAGAAGCTGCTTGCGGAACTGGGGCTTTCCCTTGGGTTGGGGAGGAAACAGTTGTTGATGGGAAGCTGGCAGGAAGTTGCCTCTTTTAATGACCGGGGGATTCAGGCAATTGAGACTACAGGGTTTGTGATCATGCGTTAGAACCGTGTCACTTAGAGATGGACATTCTGGTTGCAATTGCCGTCGTAAGTCGAGGACTCCTTGTATCACGTGCTAGCATTTGAATCTCATGTGTCTGCTGCCTATTAGTGCACAACCCATGCACTGTGAGAAGTTCCCAGTTGCTCAAAGGCCATTTATTTGCTCCTGAAACTGGGCGTAGGAAAACTTCTGTTCTGAAAATCAAAGATCGGACTTTAGTGTCCAGTCTTAGTTCATATTATTGTGAGCTGCCGAGAGTCATTTTCTGAATTTGGCGGCGTATACATTTGATTAATAAATAAATATTAGCCCACCTTTGGCCCAGTCCTAGGCAGGGCTGGACCCCAGAAGGAAGTGTGGGAAGATGGAAATTCTGCTTTATTTATTTATTCATTCATTTTTATTTCTGTTACTCGTTGGGATGCTGCCCGGCTCTAACCGGCTCTTCTGCTTCGTTGGGATGTTACGCCAGGCTGGGTTCAGGATCCGCACTCCGGATGTTGGCCAGGGAGCCACGTGCTTCGTCAAATCCAAAATATGCTTGGAAGATGAGTACATGTGGAGCGCCTGGGAAGGGCAGCGATGTGATATCCTGGGGTAAAGGCACTAAAGTACGACTGTGCCGGTGCCCATCACAGGCCACGCGTGTCAGATCAAAGGCGTGATTTCATCTCAGCTGGTGGTATCTCGCATCTGGATCGGAGTTACTGGCTTGTGCTAAAGAACAGATTGAACTAGATTGAAGGCAGTCGCAGTGGCCCGAAACCACCGGGGTGGATCCGGTCTGGACTCCACCTGTTTGTAAACAACGTGGTTGGATTTACATGTGCACTAAGCCAGGTTTGTCTCCGGAGGAATAACTGGCAGGAGTTATATAATGCCCTAAGCTAGGGATCATGGTTTATCATGAGCAGCCATGTGGGCACAGCACAGCACAGCACAGCAAGCCCAATCGAAGCAGAGATACTTCTGGCTTGTTAGAAGGGGTGATCCTGGCTCCCTTCTGGGTCTTTTCATTACCCAAATCTGGGGTGGAAGAGCACATCTCCTTGGGGTGCTCGGGGACCCAAGCAGCACATGGAAAGTAGGAGAGAGTGCTTGGCACAGAAATCCAGAAATGTCTGCATAAAAGACAAGAGCAAATGCAGAGAACAAAACCCAGTGCTGGAAATCCTGCGAGTTTCTCTCTGAGCATGCACATGTGCGCGCACCACACACACACACCTCTCCCTCCACCCTGGAGTTTGATTTATGCAATGAAAGCAAGGCCCAATGTGTGCTGGCGTGTACGCTAGGCCGAGGGATGGGGCCACGGTGGGGGGGGCGGGGGGAGCATGAAGCTACTTGCAAACTATGTACCAAGACAAGACCAGAGGCGCTGAGCACTTGGAAGCCGCGCAGGGCTGCGTTGGGACTTGCCTTCCCCTCGTAGCCTGCAAGGGTGGTGAGGAAATGGGGGGACGCCTGAGGTTGACGACGTGGCCCATCCTCTGGGCTTAAGGGGGGCAGGTGGGGAGGGAGAGTTAATATCTTTGAAGTCAGGAAAAAACGTACGGGCTGGAAGAAGTAGTCCTGCGGGCAAGTGCGCGTGAAGGCACTCTAGCTCGTAAGCTGGCTGCAGGTGGCTCTTTGCACGCCTGGGTTGGCTTCACACACTGGCTTAGGCCAAGGCTGCTTAGCAGGGGTTTTGTGGACCAAGCTCTGATCCTTGGCTGGGTTGCCCAAAAGCCAAAGCAAGGGGGTCTCTCTTGGCGCCAGAAGCACCGAGGAGGAGGGGACGTGGTCCTCAAGAGTGCCCTCGCCTGCTGGCAAGCTGAGCCGGCACACCAGGGGGCAAGAGGGAAACCCGCCCTCCCCAGTACAGGTCGGAGGGTGGAGGTTTCCGCCCGGGTGGTCTCCTGGGCTGCCGAGCCGGCCTGGAGGGAGGGTCCGTTTCCCTGTGGTATTGAGCCTTGTGGTGGACCTCAGATGGTGGGACTCTCCCACAAGCTCTCAAGAAATTCCTTGGAGCGTTCTGGGAAAGCCCCTCAGCAGAAGGAGAAGTGGAGATGGCAGAAGGCCAGGTGGAGACGGACCGACTCATCCGGTCACCCACCCGGAGAGGCGTCCCCTTTCCCAGGAAAGGCGCTTAGGAATGTTGCCACACCAGGTAGCTCAGCCTGGAAGTCACCTCCTGCGTCACTTCACACCTGGAGATGCTTGCTGGACGGTTGGTCTGCTTGGCTTGACCCACTCGGGTCGACTGTCGGCATCCTTCCTTCCCATCTTGGAAATGGGGGTCGGGGGCTTCCCGGGTCCTCAAACCAGCCGAAAGAAACTTTTTGCTTTGGGATGTAATGATGCATCCCCATCTCCACTGGGAAGGGAGGGGAAGGGAGGGGCGGCCTTGGCCCTTGTTCCCTATTTGTGGGGCAAAACTAAACCCTCCAAGTCCCATTCCTTGCGTTGTGTTCCTGGCAGTGGATCGCTGTAGAGCGCACGCATTCTCGCGCAGCCTGCAAGGGGGAGCCGGCTCGATGATGTCTCCCCCAGTGACACTGGTTCTTCTCGAAAGTGTTTTTGGGACACTCTTCATCTTCGGTTATTTGTATACACCGATACTCACTGTGGTCAAAGTTTTATTATCCAATTTATTTAATATAATAGTTATATTTAAGTTACATAATATATTTAATATAAATTGTATATGTTAATCTTACAAACTATAAGATATAATATTAGAATATTGATATGAAAGTTACAGATTATAATTATATAGTATTTAATTATCAATATAACTACATACATTATATATAATTAAAAGGTTGTTATCAAAGGACACCCTATAGCCCAAGTTCAAAGCATAAATTTTGAACATCTGAAATCAACCTGGTTTGTCCATAATCTTTGCAACCTATAATGAAGTGGAAGAATGATTCATGATGGCAAATGGTCACTTTTAGTTAAAAAAAAATGAGGGCTGAGATTGGGTTAGGGTTGAATGAACCAAAGGAAAATTCTCCCAGTTGTGGCTGCCTGGATTCCCACAAGAAGGGCCAGGGAGGCCCAGGATTGCATGATGTCATTGTGGCTTGTAGCTGTTGATCAGCTTATAGGGCAAAACGTAGCTAGAGAGTTTCTGAATAAATGGGGTCTCTCTCTGAGGGGGACAGGCGGTTTAAATGTGTGAAAGTATGTAAAAAAAATGTGGAAAAAGGCGCACCGGAGGATGCACCTCCTGCGCCAGCTCAAGAGGTTCAAGCCGCTGCTGTGTCAGTCCTGCAGAGGCACCACCGAGCCTGTCCTCTGCGCATCCGCCACTGTCTGGCTCGGTGCAGCAGCCGTGCAGGACAGGTCAGACTCCGACGGACACTCAGCGCTGCAGAGGGAGCAACTGCAGCCAGCCTGCCCCCCGGGGAGGACCTGTGCATCGAGAGGGCCAAGAGCAGGGCGGGGAAGGTGTCCGCAGACCCCTCTCACCCCGACACAACTTGTCTGACCCTCCTCCCTCTGGACGGCGCCGCAGGGTATTGCACACCAAAGCAACCAGGAACAGGGACAGATTTTCCCCCATGCCGCCGGTCAGCTGAATCCCTAAATTAACCCAGAAGTCCTGTCTAAGGTGTGCACATGCTTACCAATCGATCGTGGTTCTGATTGCACACTTTCCTGTCTTCCTTTTCCATGGGCTGCACACTTCGGATGACCACTGCATTGCTGAATGCATCGTTTATTTGTGTACGTCGTCGTCGTCTTCACTGCTGCCTTGCAAGTGCACTGAGAGCTGCGCTACCGGACTCAAATTCCTGGTGCGTCCAACCATGCTTGGCCAGTGAAGTGTGTGAATCTGAATATACAGTTCAAACACACTGGGCTTTGGAGTGGAGCTATCCATTGGTTCTATCTATTGACACATTGCTGAGGTTGCACTCCTGCATGCGAGCTTCCATGCTGTATGTTGACAACACATCATATATTTAGCATGATCCCATTAATGCTCATCTAAATATTCAGGTGGTGTGGTTTGAACATTACAATGAGTTTTAGAGTGCAAGAGGTCAGCTTGAGTTGTCCATGGCTGGTTTCAGCCAATCCTTATCGCTACTCCAAGAACATCCCAGTTACTAGAAACGTTAAGCAAGAAACCTCTTCGTCACTAAGAAGATTAATCAAAAAGGGGCCTCGTGGCTGCTGCCATCAGCAACTTTTATTCGCATCCTCTCTTGCTTGCTTCGATAGAATCATTTTGGCCTCTGATTTATCCTCAGCCCAACCACAGCCATCATTTTGTCTTGGTAGGAACCATCTGTGTCACCTTTTGGGTACAGTGCATGATGCATTATCCCAGATTTTCTGGCCCTGCAGTCTAACGCATCGAGTTCCACTTGGGTCCATTCAACAACTTCTGCTGTGGAGTGTATTACAGGTTAGTCCGCAGCTTACAACCATAATGGAGCCTGACCATGACAGTCATAAGTTATGGTGATCGTAAAATGGGCCGGTCACATGACCAATTTTTCAAATTTTTTTGCAAGAGAGGTCATAAAGTGAACCAATGGTTCGCTATGAGATGGTTTGGCCAATGCTATTTTGGGCAAAAACATGGTGAACTGCAGCCAAGCAGCAGAGATGCAGTTATGCGACCCAGGTTGGGGGCCCGGCTGTCCGACGTTCAGAACTAGGTTGTAAGTACCTCCAGGGAGGTCCACTGTAACTTCGAGCGGTTGCCAAGTGACCAGTCGTAAGTCAAGGATGACCATCTAGGCGTCAACCAAGTGTTTTTGGCGTTGTTCTTATTGCCAACATTCAGCTTCAGTTGTAAAACTTGGCAAATCGATTTTACGTATCTCCGGCACTGGCCTTCTTTTTCCCTTGGACACACGAAATATTATCGGCTTTTCAAGCAGCCGGGCATTTGTCCTTCGGTGCTTTGGTTCTTCCCGTTTCGATTGCACACAGATGCATTTTGTTTTAAGATCAGCCGCAAAGCTCTGAACTGTGTCTAAACGCAGTGCTTTTCCTCCAGACGATTTTGCTTATGCTGTCAAATCGTCCACGCAGAGCACATGTGAAATATTCCTCCCTTGCCTGAATAATTCATAGCCTGGCAACACTTGATTCAAAATTATTGTCAGTGGAATCAGAGCCATATTAAAAAGCAATAAAAACAGAGAGTTCTTCTGATTTTGATTTCTCCAGGTTCTTCTACAATTACCGTCTCTGTGGCTCCTACTTTTTTAATTCTTAACTTTAATGATAATTACTCATTCCTTTTTATCCAGTTGTAGGGTAGAGAATCAAATGCATTTTTGTCCTAAATCCAAGACATAAAGTTTGGGTTCTTGGCTTTTTGAAGTTTTTAGACATGGCTTTATCACTCAAACGTTGGCCGTTTTTACCTTTGGAATGCTTGGAATCCCCTCCTGGCGCAGGCGCTGGTGGTGGCGTTGGCTGGCAGCAGTCTGAATGCTGCAGATAGGCAATGTGTGGACACACTCTGGACTTTCTCTTGCTGACCCGCGTCAGAAGCATTTGGTCTGCAATTAGCCGATCTTCTATTAAATCTATTCAATCTTGCTGCAACATTTGATTCAAATGACTTACAAGCGGAGAGTGCAACACCCCAAAGAAACATTTCAGTGAAATTAAATCCACAATTCTCGTATTTTCCGGGTGCAGTCTAATTTTCCAGGACAGGAGCAGGTTAGTCTCTTCGACTGTTTTTGCCATAATTGACTGGAAAATCACATTTGCATCATGAAAAAAAGTCATTTAAGTGTTTCTTTTCAGTAAAATATTCCAAATATTTGGGGTGCAGATCCAAGAGCTCCAGGAATTATTGCTATTTTACTTGACTTTTGTTCCAAAGATTGCAAATTCTGACCTTTTGTTGTTTTCCATTCCTTTTTCATCAATTCAGCTATAGGTAGTCCTCAATTCACAACCACAATTTGGACAAGAATTTCCATCATAAATCATTGCACTTGTAAGTCAAGTCAGGCCTAATTTCACTAAAATTTTTACAGCAGTCATTAAGTGAACATGGTTTTCTATTGGGTGTTTTTGGAAAAAAAGTCACAAATTGCAATTGTGTGACCACAGGATGCTGCAATTGGACGTAAGTGCAAGCTGGTCACCAAGTGCCCAAATTGCAATCATGTGACTGCAGGGATGGTGCTATAGTGTTAGTGCAAGTAAGTCACATTTTCCAAGGTCATTGTAACTTCGCTCTGTTGTTAAACAAATGGTTGTAAATCAAGGATTAGCTTTATCCATTGGATGAAGATGTAAAAAAAGCCAAGATGCCTCTTATGGCCACCATCTAACCTTTTTTGAGCATTGTTGCAAATGCCCTGGTCCTCCCCTTCCAATCCAACATTGAAATGTCTAAATGTTAGAACTGAAAAAAATCTGGAACTTTATTGTATATGCTGACAGCAGCGAGAATTCTTTATGTGCAGAAATGGAAAGATCAGCCAATTCCCACAAAGGGAGAATGGATGGAAAAATGATGGAGGTAGCAGAGATGCCCAAATTCACTGTTTAATCAAAGAAAAGTACGGATCCAGTTTGGTTTCTGCTTGGAAACCACTTCTAGACTTTGTGCTTGAGACAGGAAAAGAAATTAAATTCTGACTTTGGGGTTTAATGATTAGATTAGTTTGTTGTAATAGAAATGGCTGGTATTTACTAAGTATGTAAAAGTAAAAAAAGTTTTCCTCTTTTCTTCCTCTCCTCGTTTCCCTACTAGCTTTACTTTCATTTGTATTGTGATAATTTTAATAAAAAATACATATTTTAAAAAATGCTGGAATTCAGTCATCCCAGCCTGTTTCCCAGAATTTTAGGGCTTTATTTCACTGGAGACTGCAGGGCGGTTCCTCTTCCTTTCTCTCGCTCAGATCTCGGTCTCTCCCATTTCACCCTCTTCCAACCTAGCCCTGATTTGGAAAATGAAGTCTTGGGGGATGCAGAGGGGGCCACCCCGTACCTGAGAGCCAGGAAGTGTTTTGCCTGAAAGCAATTAGCGCTTGAGAGGGGCTGCAGACGAAGAGACCCTGGAAGATCAAGAGATGGAGCCCAGTCCCGCTGCGCCCAACAGAAGCTCCATCCTGCAGCCCTTGGTCATCGCAAGATTCCCTTCACTGATCTGTTCGATATAAATGCTATTAACCACCCAAGTACCAAAGCCCTGTTGTGCTTCCCTTGATGAGCGCAGACCTCATCCAGACGATGGAAGAAGAACGAAAGAGGAGTCCTCTGGGTCGACTGAGGAGAAGACCTTTGGTCCAGCCTCTTCTTTGTCCAGCTAGCCTTGGAGATGACTGTCGGAAACCGAAAAACCAGCAGGGGGCATCCCCTTCCTTTGCTAGAAGATCTGGCCCTCCAGAAGCCAACGGGGTTTGCCATACATTACTCCTGGTGTGGTCCATCACAACTCCACCTGGGTATCTTCCCACTGGCCCATTTGCCTTTCACAGCCACCAAAGCCCCTTTTCCTCTTTTTTGGGGGGATTTTGCAAATATGGGAGCTCCTTCTCTGCCTGAGGAGTCTTCCCCCCTCTGGGAGGGTCCTGATGTTCTTTGAGGACACCTTCCCTCCCTACAGTCTGAATGTCAGCAGTGAGAAGAACGATGACAGCAGACAGATCAATCTTCTCCCACGAGCTGCAAAAAGGAGACTGTACAGATACTGAGTGGGAGGGAGACATTTCCAGAGGCTATTTTGGAAGTCTCAGAAATTCAGCTGGGCTTCAGTCTTGGAATCTCAAAAGTTACAGAACGAGATGGTAAATTTATCAGAAATCTGTCCAGAGCCAGAGATGAACGATGTCTAAATTTGAGAAAGAGAGAGAGAACTGGTACCTTCCTCCTGATGTTGCTTTTCTGATCTGTAATTTGGTAACTCTATTGGGGCAATGCAAAGCCAGATGATCTCACCTGGCAGCAAAGACTCAGAGCAGAGAGTCCAACCTTGGCAACTTGAAGATGTATGGACTTCAACTCCCAGAACTTCTCAGCCAGCATAGCATAGGAGTTGGAGTTCACTCATCTTCAAGTTGCCAAGGTTGGACAGTCCTGTCTTAGAGATTGCTGTATCTCCTTCTACCATCGAATGAGCTTCAGGATTTATGCAGCACACCTCTGGTAGGTAATATCAGTTGGGGTCCAAGAGAGAAGGGCAACCTAAGAGACTAGCTCAGCTTCTGAGACATAAGCATCTCTCTCTCTAGCTGTGTTCACACAATACAATAACTCATTACTTATTGACCATGGTTTACTCACACGAGGCTGATGCACTACTGTCCTCTGACAGTTGAGAAAATCAATTATTGGTCAGCTCAAGTCTAAGAGCATGATAAAAGACCCTGAAGAAGTTCAAACTAATGACAACAGGTACATAAAGTAGCCTTAGAACTGAACATAAAGATATTGAAGTGATGGGCAACTTCTGCCTTTTAGCATCAACCATCAAGAATCAAGGATTGGATGGTTTAAAATGGGCATGACCAACCTTGGCAGCTTTGTGTGGACTTCAATTCCCAGCAATCTGGGATTTGAATGCTGCACTATGCTGGCTGAGGAATTTGGGAGTTGAAGCCCATCATAGTCCAAGGTTGCCAAGGTTGGACGTGCCTGGTCTAGAAATATGCCGACGATGAGCACTTAGAAGAGCAACTATGAAGGTCTTGGAAAAGATCCTCAGATGCCCTGATGTCCTTATTCCTGTATCAGGTATATCAGAATAATGTAAGCAATATTGGGCTTTGAAGAAGCAGGACAGGAAGAGAATTGATGCTTTGAGCTTTGGTCTTGGAGAAGAGTCCTGAGAAGACCATGGACATCCAAGAAAGCAAACTGATGGATCATCAAACAAATCACTCCAGGGATTCTCAGTTGAGCACAGATGACCGTTCAAATTATCCTGCTTTGAACACATGATGAGAAGTCCCTATGTCTCTGGAGAAAGCTCTGATGGTGAGAAAGGTGGAAGGAGGAAAAGGACCATCAGCAGCAAGACGAGAGTTGGATTTGATTACAAGAGAGAACTAAAAGCCAGCTGAGGACTGACCATCCTGGATGAGGTCCGACTCTGTGACTGCCAGAGTCAACACGACTTGATGGCACTTCATCATCGGCCAATGGTTTATTGAATTGTTTGTGCTTCACGGTATCGTGCATACCCAGGAAACTGATGAATTCCAGACCCTGGTTAAGTGTGCTGTGTTAAATCTAGTCGCCAACCGCATTTTAGCATAAAAAGGTAGCAGAATGCCGAGTGCTAACTATGGCCGTAGTGCTGCAATCAGGTTGTGAATGGCAGAGAGAGGAAAATGTTTTTCTTGTAGCTTCCATCGCAATCTAATAACCATGATTGCTGTGTTTTTATAACATGTGGAACCTGAACAAATAATCCATATTCCGGCTTAGCATGACAGCCTAGTTCACACAAAGTGTTCCGCCGGTGTCCAGGTTTGGACCACACACTGGACTCCATTCTCATTTTGCTTGGATTAGCAAACCGTGTGAACTCGCTTGATGAATCAGAGCTGCTCTGTTATTTGGTTCCTTTCTTCTGAGCCTTTAGAAGACAAGCTGGGGACCATGGAAGGGTCCAGGACAGTCGAGACCGTCACCAGGACTGTCGCCAGACCGTCGAGAGAGCAAGCTGGAAGCAGCCTGCGTGGCTAGGAGTTCAGATGATGACATCTGGATCACAAGGTTCGGGATTTTGCGCAGAGACCTCACTCACAATCGTCAAGCGGATTGCGCAACGTTTAGAGGAGCAACTGTGCTTGAATTCCTTGAAATGCGTCACAGGGCTAAATTTCACAGGGCTAAATCTGAAACCATTTCGGACACCGCATTTGCAGGTGATCCTTGCAAGTTGCTTTAACATCTGAAAGCAACCAGCTGGAGCTGAGAGGCCGGCATCGAGTGAGCACGTCTGAGGGAAGCTGCTCTTCCAGGCAAGGGACCAAGGACAGCTGGAGGTTGACCAGCCTGTTTGTTCATTAATTGGAGGTCTCCCGCCTTCCCTCCATGAATTTGGCCTTTGGGAGGACTGTTAAAGCTTCACGGGAAAGAACGAGCGGATGGCAATGTCAGAGAAACCTTCCACGAAACCGTGAAATCCTAGAGGCTGCTTACGTCTCATGAGCATGACCGCCACGCCCAGTCCAGCAGTCTGTTCTCCCAGAGGTCCACCAACTGCCCAAGGAAGCCCACAGAATCTCCAGCAGGTGGTCTTCAGAGGCAGTCCCACGCCATCGAGGCGAACTGCCGCTGATCCTCAGGACTTCCATGAAGTCCTCCACCCGTGTATGGAGACCAGTCAAGCTGGTCGCCAGCACCACATCTCACGGTGGCGACTTCAAAAGTTTGATTACATGTAGAAAAAAATCATTTTGTCTGTCCTGACTCTTGCACATTCATTCCCATATTCTTGGGTGACTTCTAGTACTTGGGGAGGAAATTACGTTTGTGCACTTGATCCACACTGTATTTGACTTTGTGCGCCTCCATCATGTCCTCTCTCAGTCGCCTCTGTTCTTGACTAGTCCCATCCAGTGTCACAACCTTTTCTCACAGGGAAGCTGCTCCAACCTCTCAGTTGCCCTCCTGTGGACTCGTCTAGCTCCGCTCTACCCCTTTCGATCCCAACCCTCATGAGAACCCGACCCAATATTCCAGGTGTGGTGTCTCCGTTGACTTATACAAGGAATCGCATTTCCTTTGAGTGAAAGCCCCTCTCATGCACCCAAGGGTCATTCAGTAGCCATTCCGCTTCCCCCGGGTCGCTTTCTCACCTTCCTAGCCCAGCCTATAGCCCGGGGTTGTCCCGCTTTGTTTTCAAAATCAGCCCAGGTCAGTGCTGACACTTAACAAGGAATAAAACCCCAAGGCCAGGCTCAGTAGGAAAACTGGATATATTAAACCAAGACGTGTCAATTGTGTAAAAAAAATGATGTATTATATCAGGGAACAATTTATAAACAGGCAGGAGAATATACAATACAGGATTAGAATATTCCAGCAGAGACTGGGCAAATTTTCGGAAAGCCTTTGGGGTCTCCCACCCCAGCAGCTGTTATTAAATAATTGAAGTCAGCAGGCTGGCTGTGCAAAGGCTGAATGCCAGGAATAAAGTGGGCGGCCAGGTGCATAAGCCTTGGACAGCCCATCTCAACCAGGAAATCCCCGTCTTCCATCATGTCTCAATGCCTGGGCGTCAATCCGGACGGTGCCGGGCGCTCGCCACCTCCTTCGGTTGTCGGTAAGGCGGGAGGGAATACATAACTTGGGCCACTCTGGGTATTTGACAATGTTCACAATGGTTTACACCAGTGTTTCTCAGCCCCGACGAGTTTAAGGGATGAACTTCAGCTCCCGGAATTCCCCAGCCGGCCGTGCCGGCCACGGGGTTCTGCGAGTTCCCGTCCGCCCATCCTGAAGCAGGCCGCTTGCCGAGACGATGCATGGAAAAGGGCTGGGCTGCCTTTCTTGCAGCAATGTCAGGGGCCGTTCCGGACAGCCCCGGCGTCTCGCAGCGGAACCCCAAGACGGCAGGCGGAGGAACAGCAGCAACCCAAGGCGAGTCTGTCGGGAGTCTGCTCGGGGTGCGCAGGCTCGCTCCAATGGCAGGGAAGCCTCAGCAGCGGTGCGGCCTCCGCTTGCGCCATCTGTGGCGCAGGGAGCAAAGCCAGGCCGCCCAGGCCCCTGCTTGCACAGAAGAGGACGGCCCCCTGTCCTCCGGCCGGCCGGGGTGCCCGTGGCCCCCCTCCCTTTCTGGAGCAGAATTCAAGAGGCCCCGACGGCTCCTCACCCTGCACTGCCTGCCCCACCTCGTGGCCGCGCAACTTTCTCAGCTGCCTTTTTCCCCGCGCCTGACTTGTTTGCTGCACTTTCTGCTTCCTCCTCTCCCCTCCACGCTCTCCTCTGCCCACGTGGCTCTCGTTCGGTAGGGCAACCATGTACACGCTGGGCAACCTGGAGAGCAAGAAGTCTGCTCCCTGGGCAGGCGCAGCGGCAAAGGGGCTTTTGGAAGGCTGATGCTGTCTTGATGTGCTGAAACTCTCAGAGGGGCGAAGAGATCCACCGCCCCTTAAGCTCCGGACGATAAATACAGATGCTGCATCAGGTCGGGCTCCCACATTTAGCACATTACAAGATTTGCATCCCCTTCTTTCCAGGCTGTATTTCTAGTACAAATAGTCCTCATTTAGTGACCGCAGTGAGGTCTGGCCACTCAGCTCTTAAGCAAAGGGATCACTGATTGAACCCACGATGGTGCTTAAAATCCAGCTTCAGCTTTATTTTGCTTTTGCAGAACTGCAAAGGTCATAAATGCAAGGATGGGCCACAAAGTTATTTTTTCATGATGGTTCTCACAGAAGACAGTCGCTGGCAGTCAGTCACTAAATGAGGATTGCTTGTATGGTGTTTCCGGCTACGCTGATCACCAGGTGGCCCCACATGACTGCTTTTGTCCTACTTGGGACTCATCAGAGGCAGGTTCTTCTACACTATGGGGTTAATAATAAGTGGTTGAGGGGCTTGTGTGCTGTGAGGACGATGAGAGCTAAGCCAGAGGTTCAACCTTGCTGGACTGGTCTCATCGGAGGACCCAGACAAAGAGGGCCTTTCCCATGAAAAATATGGTGGGGTGTTGCGAGGTGTCAGAGTTCCTGGACATCTGGTGGCAAATGGGCTACAGGACTCAGGACTGTTGGCTGAGCAACCAGGGCCAGCAGCTGCAGAACCGCTGGGAGAAAAGGTGTCAACCCGTCACAGATATACAAATATAGGAACAAGTATAAAGGAACAATGATGTGTTATTACAAATCAAGTCTAATAAGAAGAGGGTATCTGAAAAGAACGCACCAGTTTTGGAAAGAGCAGCACCCAGAAACAGAAATAACGGATCCGAGGCAGGCAGATCAACGCTGACTTCTAATATTCACAGACGCAGACCCACGAAGCTCTGACCAGGCAAAGACGTCAAAGCCTTGCCGGGCGTAGCTCAGACTGCAGGGCCAACCAGAGGGAGGCAGCAGCAGAGGAAACCAGCACAGGAGACTGAATCACCTTCATTCCCAGACCAGTCGCCCTCCCCTCTGCCTTCTCCGCGGGGAGAGCAAAGCCCTCTAGCTAAAAGAGAAGGATCGAAGCCAAGGGAAAGGGACCGTCGAGAACAGCAGAAAACCCACAGAATAAAGACTGCCTGCACTGCAGCTTCTTCCAAAGAATCAACTAGCCCAGGTATTAAAAGATGCCAATAGTATAATATCAGCTATAACACAGGCCAATTACGTGCTTACCAACGACTTTCAAATCGCGAACTGGCGTAGCAGCTGATGCAGCCAAGCTCTTCCCTCCTGAGCGGAAAGGAAACCGCCCAAACAGCAGAGGAAGAACAGCCCAGCTCCTAACTGACAAAACGATTCTGGAAAACCGCGAAGAGAAAGAAGACCGACCCGAATGTGGCATGGACTGATTACACGAAGGCATCCGGCTCCCTGCCACGCGACCCCTCCTAGAAATAATGGGAGTCAGTAGGAACGCCAGAAGCTTTGTGCAAAGATCAAAGGAGCAAGGGAAGACCGAGTTGCTGGTCACTGTTGATAGACTGGGAGGCGTTCATGTCAAGAGAGGAATCTCCTTCTGAGCCCTTCGTAGATTCCGCCCTGTGGGTTCTCCATCTTGCTCAAGTCATCTGTCTGCGGCTCTTCCTGTTCTCCTAATGATTCCCACAGACCATCACATCTTCCTTCCTTCCTTCCTTCCTTCCTTCCTTCCTTCCTTCCTTCCTTCCTTCCTTCCTTCCTC
>JANHZU010009445.1:0-21380 GCA_032468055.1 Acrochordus granulatus | reverse complement strand
GCCAGCGCAGAAGCAACCCTTGGCCAGCAGTTCCTCCTACAAGGCTGGGCCAGCCAACCCAGTCCAAATAAAACGTCCGAATTGTCCTCCTTTTCCACTGGGTCCACATCGGTGAATGTCCCCCGAGCCTCGCTCTGTCTTCCAGTCTGCCAAGCCACAGAGTTCCAGGCTGCCGTAGAGGCCTCGGCGCTCAGAGGTGCTGGATCAGCTATCAAGGCTGCCACTATCGCAGGCCGAGACCAACTGCTCCAAGCCGAACCCGAAAAGGTCCAGCTGCCAAACAGCTGATCCTGACTGAGCGATGGCCCACAGCCCCCAACTCAATCCAGCCAGCCACGTCCTCTGAGACCAGGCCCAATCAAATGTCATGGACGCAGCCCCACAGCAGCTGCTGTTCTTGCTGTTGCCCCACTGAACTCCAGGCTCTGCTGTCACAAGGCCTCGGCCGCCAGCGCCATCCCAAGAATTGTATCACAGGCCTCGCTGCTCCCCGGACTTGTTGTGAAGATCAACTGGGCCAGGTCCGCCGCCGCCGCTCTAAGCTGGGCCTCGAGGCCCCTCACGAGGCCTTCGATGCGTCAGCAATTCCCCAATGGAAACTCTCCCCGCTGCCGCCACCAGGCACAAAACCACAACCCCAGAGCCTGCTCCACCAACATGTATCATGTGTTGTCAGAATCAGGGGCACAGAAGTAGAGTTATCACTAAAACCCCAAAAAATACAATAACAGATTTAAATTTTTTGCTAATAGGAAACCCAAATATATTAGCCTTACATACTAGATGGCAAAGAGTATGCCTGCGACTACCATGCATGCCACATGTAAGCTCCTGTTGTCCACCTTAGCTCCTGCCAACCTCACCATTTGAAAGCATGCAAATGAAAGTAGATAAATAGTTACTGCCTACTTCGGCGGGAAAGGTAACCGTTCCCGTGTGTCTTTGGCGTCTAGTCATGGTGGCCACATGACCACAGAAGCATCCTCAGATGAATGCTGGCTCTTTGGCTTGAAAACGGAGATGAGCACCATGCCTTAGAGTTGGTCATGACCAACAGGGAAACTTTTACCTTTTACCTAATTCTCATAACTTTCCTCATTCAAATATCTTCCAAATACATTTGAACTATAATGCCTAGGATCCCAGTCAATGTGGCCTTTGAAAGGCATAAGGATCATCAAAGACCAGATCTGGGCTGCAAAAGTCCATATGACCACTGGCTGGCAGGAAAGAAGGAACATTTTCTGTATCTCTTCCCTGTTTTGATGTCACTACATTCTTGCAGTCCAGATCCTGTAGCTCTAATATAAAACACCTTGCACATTGGTGAGGGTGAACAGAAGAATTAGGTCATCGTAATACTACTGAGTGCATCTTCACAGATACGCATCTACATGCTTTATCAGCAATTTCTGATAGGACAAATTCATACAAATTTGGAAACTGTGGCTCAGCAAAGGTATAAGAACAACCAGCCGGGTTTGAGACTCAAACAAAATCCCTCTTACTTTCCCCCACTCTCTTCTTTCTTCTCTGCTTCTTTTTTCTTGCTGAGTCATTCCATAAACATTGAGAAGCATTTCCTCTGCCTCTTGTAGTTGAGAGTCCTGAAGAGGGAGGGTAGTTTTGCTTTCTAAAACCTAACGGAAGCCAAAGGAATCTATTCATTCAGCCAGTATCTGCAAGTCCCAGAGTATCTGAGCAGAAAGCTGCTGCTGTGACTAGAAGAAGGGGTGTGGGGTGTGGGAGAAACCACCAGGAAGCCAAGAGAGATAAACAACTTGTTCCTTGAAACCTGATTGTCCCTCAGTGGGAACTGCACAGCCTTATATAGTTGGAGAAACTGAAGGCCTAGGAGGTTGCCAGTATGTTTTGACTGCTGTAAAAAAAAGCAAAAGGGTAGATGTTGGTACTTGTTTGAGGGGAGGGGGTGCTCTTGCTGTTACTGGGCAGACTTGGAAGAATTTGAAAAAATCATGATAGGATGAGAGCAGGGATGGAGAAAGTTCTCAGATGATGCATCCGTCTGGGGTCTGCAATCTTTCGGCACAGAAGGCTGGTACTGGAATTAGAAGGTTGGCTGTTTTGTTTCCCCCATCCAGAATGCTGGAACTGAACAGCTAAAGTCGGGGTAAGGTGACCCAGAGTTACAACTCGCCCTCATTGCCAAGCCCCTTCCTCCCCAACTAAGGGGCTTTGCCAAAAGATACAAATAAAAATCTTTTTCATCCCATTTATTTTGTCCAGTTGGTGCATTGTGCTGGAAAGCACAGGAATCAGGAGAAGAAAGTACAAAGGTGACAGTCATGTGTCCAAGAAGGCAGCTGTGTGAGCACAAGGATGTGTGAGCACAAGGATGGGTGCACCCTGGGGTTTGAGGAGAAGAACAGCATGGTGGAAGCAAGTACGAGTGTGAACGGGGCCATGACATGGCCTCAGGTGGGCAAACACATGGAGAAGGTTTGTGTATGGTCAGGAGTGGCAGGGACAGGCAGAGAGGTAACGAAGGAAATTCAGAAGTTTGTGTGCATTTTCCAGAGAACAGCATGGACAAAGATGTCAGCAGCCACAAGCAAGTGGATGAAAACCTCAGAAACAGAAACATGCAAGATGGATGAAGGTGAAAGAAAAATGCCATGAGGAAACAGCACACAGATGAAGAAAGAGAGGGTGTAGGAGAAGGTGAAATGAGCAGGCAGGCATAGGAGAAAAAAAGGCAGCTGGCCCAGAGTGTTATACTAACGCACCCCACAAAGTACATGAGGTTTTTTTTAAAAATTAGTATCCTGATTAGTGACCAGTGGGAACAAGGCAACAAGCGAGAGTAAAAGAAGGGGACATGGAGCTTCCCTACTTCTTTTACTGTGAAAAATTCTTTTTAAAATGCAAATCAGCCTAATCTGCATATTCGGTCAATTTGCATAATATAAAGATTAGGCTGCCTAGATCTGGAGATGTTAAGTCTAGCAACTCTTTTGTTATAGGATCAGTTCAGATCTCTGGAATAAGGAAAATGGCTGCCTCCTAGTACCTGCTGCGAGGGAAAGAAGAGAGGTGTTGATTCCAGAGATAGACTGGCCAGCCTCACTATGTTGGATGAGGAAGGAGAAGTTTCTCTGCAGAACTGGCTTCATGGGCTCTGCGCTGGGCCACCTCAGCTCAGCCACCATCTTAATGTGCTCTGTTTGATGTGCTGCTGTCATCCCTGTTGAAGTGGGATTCAGAAGCCAGTTGAGTACTATAGATGGAATGACAGGCAAATGCCACCTTGCCTTAGATAGCAGAAAAGTTTGGGTCAGAGGGGCAGAAAACAATGAAGAATGAAATAAGAAGCAAGTTGGGAGGGGGAGAGAGAGAGAACTGATTCAGATGGCATCCAAAGCTCACTTTCGGTTTGCCCATCACCATTTTTGGCCACCGCAAGAGGTTCCACTCATCCTGAACATTATAATAATAACATCGCAACAAAGTTTTTTTAACAAAATTACCCTGGACGAGTGATAGTCTTCACAGACATGATTATAATAATAAAAAATTCCCATCCATCTTTACAAAGCTTCATTCTTCTCCTCCAACATCATTCCCATTCTTTGCTCCCCCCAATTACTATTTCTGCCTAAAACAATTCACGTTGGCCTTCTACACACATGGATGACAGCCTTAGCAGGAGAAACAGAGTAGCTGAGGGGAAAAAAGAGGGGGGGGAGAGATTTTTGGGGAAAAACAAAACAGGTACCCAGAGGTTTTCACCTTTTCACTTGTCCATTCTGTAGCTTGTGTTTGTTTAGGGACAGCACGGGCTGTCTTAAAAGCCAACAGGAAAACTCCAAAGTGCTTTTTCACTTTTATTGTTTTCAGCCCAACAGAGTAATGGAAACGAACGATGCAAAGGGGCTCTGGACAGGGTCTGTCTGTCAGTCAACTCCCCAAAACCAAAACAGAACAGCACCACATTTGATACTGGGAAGAAGTTGGCAAAAGACAAACTGGGTTCGAAAATGGGCTGGGTTTGGATGTGGAGACCAAGAATCCCAAAGCATTTCCCCACAGCTGCCCATGACTGTGGGACAGGCAGGTGCAATGCTACTCACTGCTGCATTCGAAGCCCCTCCCAGTCACACGACCCAAAGTGGAGCTGCTCTTATGGACTGAAAAGAATTCTAGAAACTCTTCCCGCTTTTCCAAACTTGTTTATAAACAAGGCAGAAACACCAGTAAGGATGGACTTACAGTCTATGTTGTTTTTCCCCTCACTTTTATATATCCGTTGGACCTATGTTGCTTCTGTCTGAAGTTCACTCGAATGAGGGGTGGGCAACCTCTGGAGGCCCCTGGGGAGCTTCTTATAATTCTCAGATCCCCAAAGATCAAAACCACTCATTTCCTTGGTGTGACTTTTTTTATTGTTGACTTGTTTGGGTAAAAAGCCAAAAAAAAGTGCATTAAGTCTCCGATAGGCATAACATACTGCTTTTTGTTCTGAAAAGCATCAAACCACTTTTTTAAAAATCTGGAAATTCCTCAATGCTCAATGACTTTCAGCTGTGCTCAGAAATAATTGGTTAAAGAGGGTGAACCTTAGCCACAAAAAGCTTGCCTCCCCTGACTTAGATATTTAGGTCTTATTTGAGCTTTCAATAACTGATTTAAAGGCTGATTTAATAGTAGAAACCGCCCTTTCTCTGACTGAGAGACCTGCAGATATATTGGATCTCAACCAGTTGAGATTCAGATATATTGGATCTCAACTCAATTACATGCACCATAGCCTTGGAATTACACAACCTTGAAAGATCATTGGCCTAAAACCACTGTCACTGACTCTTCCCATCTGCCTGCTTATACATCCCAGATGACTGATAATTTGAGGCATTTCTAGCATGCCTTCAGCCCTGTTGCTTCTCTTATACAAGGACCAAAAATTTAAGATGGAATTTGGAATGGCATCCTGCTGTACTAGGACCCAGTTTCAAGCCTATCCTTTGCCATGGAAGTTGTGGCCAATGATTCTAAGCCACTCACATATTTTTGGCCTACTTCTCCTAGGTTACAGTGAGGAAAGAGGAATGAAGGGACAGAATGCTATATGTACCACCTTAATCTCCTAAAGAAATACAGGGATGTAGATCTCTGCAGTCATGCAATGGATTCTTCAGTTTGCTCCAACAAATTTATAGTGGGATAGGGTGTTGCATGTATTTGACCCAACAGAGAAAAAAAAAATCAAGATAGGCCTCTTGTTCTTCACAGAGGTCTAACATTGCTCTTTACATGTAGCCCTAGGCAACACCATTTATTTCTGATTTCAACGCATTTAAATGGACATAGCTTTTGTTTCCATTAGGCTCACAAGGCACTAATTGTGAAAAGACACAACATTGGAACAAAAATCACAGAGACCAGATAAAAACAATGACGACAACAACACATGATGGAGCAGATCACAAGGGGAAGAGCAAGAAGGAACAAACCTAAAAAACCAAGAAGAGAAAAATGCACTGGGTGCATCAGTCCCCATTTGCACACAGACCCTGTTTGTTCAACTCTCAAAGTGAAAGAGGATAAATTGTGCTAAATTGGTTAAAAGTGATGTGATCTGGGAGTGGGGAAGGCATCGGTATTGTTCCACCACCATTCAAACCTTGTTACTGGCCCAGATGCATAAGATGAATAAGAACTAGGTTTGAGGCTCTTGGGAAATGGCAGCTCTTATTGCCCTCTGCTGGATAGTTAAAGATCCATGCATCTGAACTTCTGAAGTTTCTTGAAGCAGTGTTTCTCAACCTCAGCAGCTTTGAAGAGGTATGTAGACTTTAGCTCCCAGAATTCCCAGCCACTATGGGAATCCACAGAAATCCACACAATTTAAAGTTGCTGGTGTAGAGAAACACTATCTTAAAGGGATAAATGGCCAAAATATATCCCATTAAATGCTCTGCCATGAAAATATTTTCCCCTCATAATAGATTAAAATAACGTAGGGCAAGGGAATATTCGTTCTTATTTCAAATAATCTCATTTTGTAATTAAATTTCCTTTAAATTGCCAGTGGAATTGCACAGTTTACAAAGTGTGTAACTGTTATTAGGGATACAGGCATGGGGATATTTTTCACAAGAAAGAATACAATTTGTCACCAGAAATGGTATGCTCTATTATTCAGAAAATGATTTATTAGCAGAAGCATTTATTTAAACTCTACTAAATAGGTGTGTAGATCAGGTCAGAATATAGAGTATTTTAAGAATAATAGGTGTGTAGAATGCCTGATTATTTTCCTGAGTAATTTATGTGATGAACAAAAAGATAATAAGATCTAAATTTGGAGAATTCAGAGTGATCCAAAATAGGGAAGGGATGATGAAGACAAGGATGCTTCCCACATCTTTATTTATTAATTTATACCATGAACTTATTAAATAAGAATAGAAGGTCTGGAATCCAATGATTATTGGAATCAAACTGGGCTGAAGAATTAGTAATCTAAGATATTTTTGACACTGATTTGCTTGTCAGAACTAAAGACTTAAAAAGGGTAATTGTGAAAATAAAAATGAAAAGTTTTCCCCATTTTCAGATTGTTAAATTTTAATGATATAAAGATAATTTTAACCTGCATGTTTACTAAACATAATGAATAAAAAAAAGTAAAGGTTTCCTCTGACAGTTGTGGCTGACTCTAGGAGGCAGTACTCATCTCTGTTTTGGCCAAAGAGCCAGCGTTGCCTGAAGATACTTCCAGGGTCATGTGGCCGGCATGACTGCATGCCAAGGCGCACAGATGCTGTTACCTTCCCAGTGGAGGTGGTACCTACTTGCGTTTTTATATGCTTTAAACTATAAACAGCTTTGGTTTTTGGGTTCAAAAGTTGACAAAGGTAGGCAGTGTACTAGAATAGCATTAATATCAGAATAGTTAAAGCAGTGATATTCCAGTGTTAATGAATTAATATGAAAGTTGGATAATGAGAAAGAGCTAGAGAAAGCCAGTGAATTTGGGATTTGAAGATAGTTGCTAGTTACTGGATCAGAAAGAGGCTGACTAGTATTCTGAGAAAATAATCAGCAAGTAGAAGCTCACTCGTCTAGTGTATGTGATATGAGTAATGGTGGAACAGAAAAATTCAGATGCTTAATGATGAGGGAATTAGAAGATGGAGAAAATCATGCAAGTTACTGGAATCCTGTTAAAAATGCTATGAGTTGTGGCTAATCAATGGTGAGCATTTTATCCATATAGACACTAGAGCTAAATCTGATTGGATGGCACCAGATACTTGATGGAGAGCCACTTTGGTCTAGTGGTTAAGACACCAGGCTAGAAACCAGGAGAATATGTGCGCTAATCCCACCTTAGTCATGAAACCCAGCTGGGTAACTTTGGGCCAGTCACTCTCTCTGTTGTTTTTGTGGGGAAAATAGGAAGAGGAAGGTATGTTGGATATGTTTGCTGCTTTGAGTTATTTGCAAAAATAATAAATGTGGGATACAAACAAAATACTGCTGAACATCTTCCTGAGATACATGTCTCATGAATGCATTGGCTTCTATAGCACGAATATATGATTGTGTCACTAGAATATTGTATACTGGAGGTTTTCAAGAAAAGATTGGACAACCATTTGTCTGGGATGGCATAAGGACTCCTGCCTTGGACAGGGGGTTAGATTAGTAGACCTCCAAGGTTCCTTCCAGCCCTATGATTCTAATTCTTCTTTCAGTTCCAAAAACTTTGTTAATACTCTGTATTAAAATAGTATTTTTATAAATAACAAAATTATATGGCAAATATTAGCCAAGAGGAGCTGAAGTTTGTAGTCTCTAGTGCAAACAATAGAAATTAAGTAGGTACAAATATTTTTTCTAGCTTTGCCTCATTTATTCTTCAATTGAAAGTCAGTGTGAGTGGAAAGCTAGAGGCAACAGGAATTCCATCCTAACTCCAGCCTGATTTGCTTGCTCCCATATTTCAAGGGATTTAACCTCTAGTAAAAAAATATGTAACAGTGGGAAATTATTTGGTCAATTTTGGCTTCTGAGAAATAATTTTAATCCTCATTGCCTACCTACACAATTTCAATCTTCTATATGCCACTATCAGAACTAGTAAACTGAGGGAAAAGGAAAGATGGATGAACTTCTAAGAAAATTAGCTAGAACTTTAATCAACACTATATTTTTACTGTTCTTTTGCTTCCATGAAATCACAGGACAAACATGGTTTTGGCACAGTCATCCTTAGCAAAGTATAGCCCTAGTTAGGTGATATAAAAGTTGTACTCATTAGAAATTGAGCCTAATTGTGTCTTTGTTTCTCATAGTGCTCAGAATGATATGAACAGTCTCTGGACTTCTCTGAAATTTTAGGTTGACAACAAATTTCAGTCCTCATAATGGGCTAAACTATTTCTTATGTACAGTATTTAATTTCTAATTCTTTTTCTAAAGTGGTCCCAATGAAGGTGGTCCAACCAAAATTAATATGAAATAAATAAATCCCATTTATTTCAATTGGAGTGACAATTTACCTGTATTCACACGTGTTCAATTCTCTCCTCTTGAAAGGATTGCACCAAAGAGTATGTTTATCTCTTTACATATTTGCATTGTTGGACAAATTAGATAACCTCAGTAAAATATTTGTAGTCAATTCCATGATATTACATGTAAGAAAAACTATTTTTAATTTTTTCCTTCCGGATGCTACACCTTGTTCTATTAATTTCTTCATTGGACAATGCCAAAAGAGTTTAATTAAATTTCCACAAAACCCATGTGGATGTTTGGGAAAATTATAGAACAACAGGCAGCTGTTCAAATAAGGCATTGTTCAGTTGTGTTATGTGCACCTCCAAATGTACAGTTTCCCAAACTCAACAACATTGCTTCATCATGAGGACAAAAAATATATACATTTTGATGAAAAGAAGAAAAATAGTTGCTATAAGAAATATCTGCTGATAAGGGAGATATTGAATCAGGGAGTCATTCATTCATTCATTTATTAGTTTTATATTTTGTCTTTCCTTCAGGAGTTCAAGGTTCAGAGCACTCTTTTTTGTTTTTTACCATGCAACAACCCTGTAAGGAAGACTGAGCTGAGAGTGACTGGCCTACAGTCACTGACAGCACTTGCATGGCTGAGGATGAGCCAGAATCTAATGTAGATTCTATTTTCCTCCTCTTTATGCAGCTCCTTAACTATCTTAACCATTCTGATCTAGAGCATTCCAAACATGAGGATATAAGGAATGTTTTTAGTCTGTTCATTGGGGATATTCAGTGGTTTGGAGACCCTCATCTCTTTCTAATACCTTGGACCATGAAGTATTTGGGAACTATCTGAAGCTGATTCTATATTCTTATTCTCATGCATTATTTATGGGGAAGCATATGGATGCTGCCTTAAGTTATACAAAAGAACATAGGGAATACAAAAGGATATAAATCTAATCATTCAATCCTTTGGTGTGGGCCTTTGAAATCCTGCTTAGGTTTTATGATTTCTCAGAATTGGAAAGTGATCCATGGCTCCTGAAAAATGTTTGCAAGATATGCATTCTCCTAAATGAGAATACCGCTGATGCTGCCTGATCTGCGCTTCTATCCTTGGATTTATCAGGAACAGACTGAAGATATGGTGGCCGAAACTGAACCTGAAAAATACCATTGAAACTCCTTGACGTGAACACGGTTCTGTTAGTCAGGAAAAGAAATGGTTCTCCTAGAACCATATGAAGGAAAAATGGGAATTGCCTAATTTTGTATATGTATCTTTAAAAAGTTCTCAGTTTTGCAGAGGAGCAAAAGTGTGATGTTCTCTTTGTTAGCCATCCTACGTCTAAATGTTCTGGAGAAGACAATAACTCTAATATCATTGGCACCAGTTTCACGTACAAGACAGCAGAAACATCCACTTTATTCTGTACGGATAACCTCAAGTCCTCCCAATTTCTTCCCATCTCAAGTGAAAGTGAAGCTGTATGAATGTGATGAAAATATAGTGTTGGAATAGAAAGCTAAAGGCACCAAATATTTAAATTACAATAGGTGCAAAGGATCTGAAGTTCAAGAAAGTTGAAGTTTGTCACCATTCTTAAAATGTCTTCCTCCTCCTTCTTCCCACTTTTCATGTGTGTGTGTGTGTCTATATGTGTGTGTATGAAACTCAAGATGCCAAACATACTTCATACTTCTGCTTTCTACTTTCCACAGCAACCCTGTGAAATGTGTTGAGCTGAGAGTGTGTGACTGGTCAAAGTCACCTTTGACTTAGGCATAAAACCTGACAGCCAGGTTTTATGCCTAACGGAGGCCAGAATTCACACTCAAGATTTTTAGGCCAGGACCCTAACCACTATAGAAAACATTATATCTAGTACAATTGTTATAGTTTTCCTCAAACAATCTTTTGTTTGAAAATGTAGCATGGTGAAATGTTCAGAATGTTTTATACTTAATAATTCCCAAGAAAATGTTCAGAATGTTTTATACTTAATAATTCCCAAGAATTCAGAAATGAATATAACAAATATATTGTGTAAATATTTCTTGAATTAGTTCTCATCTACTATCAGACACTCCATGCTTGTGTTCTGGATACTATTTATAACAGATTTACAAATGTGTTAGCAGCCTTCTGCTATTCCTGTACTACTCATGACCCAACCAATTAATTTTTAGTGATGAAAGCCAGAGCTTGATCTTTATGGATAACTTCACTGCAGAATAATCAAAAACATTAAAAATAGTTGTTGAAAACATCAGGTCTTCTAATTTAAGGCTACATTTCTTGAATCCAAGGTATGTTGGATTTACAACTTTGATCCCCTTCAATCTCTAGCCATGTGTCTGCAAGTAATGGGGAAGAATAGTATTTTGAGAGCATTAGTTTGGATGACCTAAGTTTAGTAAGCTGTTGTGGTTTAAATTGGTTTTTGTTTTTATTCAAAAGCAAGTGCATTTGTGCTCAGTTCAGTTAATATTATCACATCATTGTTTGGGCTTTTTAAAAACACAAATCCAAGGGTCAGCAGAAACATATATGAATGCACTGCCATGAAACAGGGCGACCTTCTGTTGTTTGCCTCAGCTCCTGCCAACCTAGCAGTTTAAAAGCATGCACATACAAATAGATAAATAAATACTGCCTACTCCAATGGGAAAGGTAACAGCATCCATGTGCCTTTGGCGTCTAGTCATGCCAGCCACATGACCAAGGAAGTGTCCTTGGACGAATGCTGGCTCTTCGGCTTTTGCTGATGAGCACCACACCCTAGAGTAGGTCATGACTGGCAAAGAAGCATTTACCTTTAATCTAAATATTAAATATATTCTGAATCTGTTTTTTCTCTTCTTAAAATATTATTGTATTTATTTATGAAACCAAAATCTGTTTATTGTATATATGCATATGCCTATGTGTAGGAAATATACAGTTCTGAAATATTGAGCAATTAAGTCACTTTAGAAAACTCTTTTAGTGGTCATTATTAAAGTCTCTCTACCACTCCAATGTACTGTATATAAATACACAGTTATTATAGTGGAGTATTAACTATGCCACTTATTCTGAAATATGTCCTCACAAACACGAACTGTTAGTACTAAAACCTAGTAACTATATTTAGCTACCAGAACTAAACTTCACTACTAAAACTAAAACCAAAATATTGTATGTTGTATAGTGTGTTCTATCATCTCATTCTATATGCGATGTAAAAATCAGGTATATCTTTCCTTACAATAAAATTCCTGAACTGCATTTCCAGGCTGAGTTGTTCAGAGTAGCAGTTGATAAAAAATGTACAATACAAGAAAGAAAATGCAAGGCAAGAAACTAATATATTTGTGAAATAATTATTAGGGATTTATCTTTATCCAAGGCAGTCCTGCTAGTTCTAATGGGATAATGAGGATAAAGTGTTGGCACTGAACTTCTGACCTGGCTGACCGAGTTAAGATCCTTTCCCATTGAAGAATTTTGACTCTGCCATTCTTTATTTGACTCCATTATTTATTAGTGCCTTTCCTCACTAGTGATTTAATTTGCCACCCTGCCCTCACTGCCACTATGGGAGAGTTGACAGACTGTGGTTCCATCTTGTGTATAACACTTCATTAGCCAAATGCCTTGTTGCCATGTTGGGTTGATCTCAACATTGAGATGGCTAGATAATCCTGCCGGTCAGCTCCTCTATATATACATTCTTTTTCTTCCAAGAGAGGAAGAGTTCCCACACATTCGTGTATGCCCAATACCCATCTGTGGTTGCAACCTAGCTCTCCTGATGTAGCCTTCCTGAAGAAGAGGTGGTGAAATGCTATATCATGTTGAGCACAGTAATTTAAGCCAGAAAAAGTAGTAATTTTCAGGAACTGGGAAGACTGAGATAATCCTTCTTCATTTCTGGGTTGGGACAAGATCGGGCCAGGATTATATGATAAAGGCTGAACCCTGGGCTTGTGGTGCTCATATAAATTGCAAGTGAGGAAAGTTCCTACTTGTTGTGATAATTATATATGACAATCTTGATCCTTTGGAGAAAGAGTAAATAAATACTAAACCATTCCAGAACATTCAGAACACTTATTGAAAACAAACAATTCCTTTCATTTTCAGCCATCATAGCCACAGGCTGGACATGAAGCACATTTATATGAGAAATAACAGATTATAAAGCTGGACTATAGAATAGGCTTTGTTTAAATCAGTCAACTGTAAATCCATTTTTTTCCTGAGAGGATAGATTATTAAACATCTCTGAAACCTATGGAAATATCATCAATAGAACAACCTAAACTAATGGCAGTCACATTGGGTTAAGAGCTAACCCTCTTAAATATGCAATCTATAGGCAGTGTTTCTCTCCTTTCAATTTTCCTTAGAAGAAAGCTGCAAGGGTGTGTGTGTGTGTAGAATTATTAGACAAATATCCAGTTGTGAGGCAAACAGAGTCTCAAATAGTTTCTCCTTAACAAAAGAGAAGATGAAACAATACATACTTAGAGCCTTTATGCTCTAATAATGTTAGTATTAACATTTGTTGTTTGCTTTCCAACAGACTGAAGGATTTAGTTACAGAACTTCATGCTTGAAATTGGGTTTGTTTTTTGTTCCTTCCCTCCCGCTAAAGGAAACAGAAGAGTTCAGTGGCGTGCAGGAATTCTTCCTCCTTCTTTTGCCTCCATCTCTAAGGGCATGAGGGCTGCTGAACAAAAACACAGCAATCTGAAATAATTGCGCTCTGCTGAAAAGCTGGTGTGGTTCCCTCCAGCTGACCACAGGGCCAGCATCTTACATAAGTAGCCGGCCAACGTGCAGTCTTTAACTGAACCACATCTTGCATGCTGAGCATGAATCACATTGAGCATGCTGAGCGCTGAGCTTAGACGAGGGCAGGCAACCACAGGAACTTCACTCTCCCTCGGGTCCTCGGACAGGCCTCCAGAATCCAGCCTTCCAGGCCAAGACATGTGTAGAAGTGGTACATCTCACAAAACAGAAAACCCACTCTGCTCTCCAGATGCACTGTTATTGGTTTTCCTGTGGTTAGCAGCCCTAATATGCTGAGGGTTTTGCAGCATTTCAGGATGGAAGCTGTTAAAACTCTGGACCTGGACAGCTAGATCTATCCGGACAACAGGGATTGTTTAACATTTCTCTTATGCTGTTTTTTTTTAAATACAAAGATGCTCTGTATTTACTTTTTAGAAATATATTCCACGTTGCTTCAGAAGCTCAAGCCAGATTCCTTTGGGATTTCCCTTTCTCCCCCCAAAGAACCATTCTGTGAGGTAGGGAAGGTTAAAAGAGAATTACCAGGCTTAAAATCATCCAATAGTGCTCTTCTAAATGACCCTTAGGGGTTGTGAATTAGAGGAAGGTTTTGCTTCTTTCTTAATAGACAGTGTTTGTGTGACTGAAGGTAGACTTGAATCTGGTGCTATTTACTCCTATTCCAACCCTTGAACCACTATACCAGAATAACTCTCAAAACTTACTGTTTCAAGAAATTATTTCTATTATTTTTTTCAGAAACCTGATTTTTTTAACTTGTGTTGGAAGCACCCCCAAGATTAAAATGATTAGCCGATGACATCATCATTGCCTGGAGAATGCCAGATCAGGGGCTTCTTTCATCTCCCTGTTATTTTCCCACCAAAGTGGTACTTATTTATCTACTCTCATTTGCATGCTTTCAAATTACGAGGTTGGCAGGAGCTGAAGTGAGTGATGGGAGCTCATCCCATCATGTAGTACTTGGGTCTCAAACCTGGGTTTATCAATTGTCAAATTCAACATCTCAACCACTGAGCCACCACGCTCCACCTGATTGCTCTTTTGCTTTTAGCAAAAGTAGTGAAAAGTGGATAAAATAGGTTATCCAGATGCTAGCGACTCCCAGCAACTCTAGCCATCATGGTCAACAGTGAGGGATGCCAGGAGTTACAAAGAGGTGGGCAGAAACTTTTCTCCTGCAATCTTATTAGAATTTCAACCTCTTTCTCCACTATGCAGGATTAAGTTCAATGTACAGCATCCCCGCAGTCTATATCTTCCAGATGTGTTGAAGTTCAACTCTAAATTCCCAGCAAGTAAACAAGCACATCTGGAGGACTCTAATACCAATTATCAATATAGTGGCTGAGAAGAAAAGTGTTCAAACTTCTCTGAGAAAGCAAATCTTTGGAAAACTGTAGGCTTCCTACAAATTCCTTCTAGATATCTAGACCTAACCCACCTGTGTGTGTATACTCATGAGATGAGTTCATTAATTATATTTTCCTAGTATAATGGGAATGTATGCCTTCTGTCTAAATATATTGCCTGTTATTTTAACCAATGCCTAATAACAGAAAGCAAATTTAGATGCAATTTATTTTCCATAAGTTTTTTACAGAAACAACAGCTGCTTATCAATAGAACAGAACACTCCCCTTACAGACCACACATAATATATTTAGAAAATTTAGAAAGCAAAATGGACCTGAAAGCAACATGAAGTATAATAACAAGACTATAGAGGTGGATTCAGAATCAGATTAGACCCAATGACTGATATTAATGGAACTTGAATCAATCCTGTGCACAACGGACTATGTCCAACATATTGAAATTAGAAGAAAGTAAATCCAGGAATGTCCCAATGATGCAAACTGTTAAATAGTGAACCAATCTAGCTGGAACAATAGTGCTCTTCTAAATGACCCTTAGGGGTTGTGAATTAGAGGAAGGTTTGCTTCTTCCTTAATAGACAGTGTTTGTGAGGAAAAAGAAATCAGGTTGTGGGATGCCACACATTTTAATTCTTCCTCCATTGTTTTTAAAATTTATATGAAAATGTAGAGGTCATCTGTCAGTTCAAGGTACAGTATCGTCAGTATGCTGATGATACCTGATATATCACCAGGTTATACAGTACAGGAGATGCCCTCCACATCTTGCAGAATCTGGATTGGACAAACAGGCTGAAGTTGAACCCTAACAAGGCTGAGGCTTCTATGTCAAGGTTGGAATACCAGTTGGAGCCCTAACTGGAGTGGGAGCATTTTACAACAATGGATCATGCCCACATCATTACTTACATGGATTAGAGTATTGAAACATATGCTTTGTTGGGCTCCCTTTGAAGGCTATTTGAAAACTCCAGCTGCTCTAGAAAGCTTATTATTAATAAGAAACTTATTAGTTGACACTCATCAGCATGAACATGTTACTTGTGCTTTATGTCTTAACTGGTTTTCTATTGGTTTCAAGGGCTGGTCATTACTTGTAAAGATTTATATAGCTTGGTACCAAAGCACTTACAAGACCACTTCCTCCATCAAAATTGACTGGCCTGATCCATGCATCCTGGAGAAAACTGCTAATGATACCTTATTTCTCCTAAATATATAGCACTGAGGCTACTGGGATATCTTTCCTTGGAAATCAGGCTGGTACTTACATTGTTAGTCTTTTGAAATGTCCTGGTTTGAAGAGCTTATGGGAATGGTGAGACTCTCATTATAGATGGATACTTATTTTCTGTTTTTTACTAATAGATTTTAGAGATGAGTTAGGAACTGTTATTTTATTATCCTAAACTGCTGGGAATCCAGTTGACTGCAACAGATATAAATTTGAGAAATAAATATAAACTAATCAAAAATCACTATCATGTCTCCCCATAATTTTCTACACTGAAAGCAAAATGGACCTGCTTTTTCAGTTGTTCTCCAGTTCTCACAGTTTTCCCTGTGTGTGAAACTAGTGAAGGCCTACATTATGGCTATGGTCTCATTCATTTTGTAGCAAAGATTCCAGACTATTGTTGAGGATGGGATCCTGAATGGAAGCAAACACATAGAAATCCCCCAGAAGCTCAAAAACAGTAGATTATAAAGCACCAGGACCCATTTCTGTTTTTGTCTTTTTCCAGTCCAACATTGTTTTTTCTCCTCCCCGCTCCAAAAAAGAGAAAGATTATTATTGTTTTCACATCAAGTTGTCATAAATACCAAGTAGGCAACATCTTTGTCTTTTCTTCCTTGTTACCATTGTGGGAAAAAGGGTAAACTATCCTTCCCTCTTTGCCCAGAGGCCCAGCTTGGAAAAGAGCCATCTTTCAAAATGCCCTGCTTTTTCACGCGGTGGGCCATTGTTAGGATTGTCACTGTCTGCACTGGAGAGGTGCCATGCAATAATGGCTGCTTATATAATTGCCACCATGGAAAAGTGGCTGAGAACAAATATAGGGAGAAATTGGATGAAAAATACAAAGGATGGCAGTGAAGATTAGGGAGGGAGGGCTATTGCTGAAGCGATGGGACGACTTCAGTTTGTTAAGGGGAATAGATTTTAAGCGACTTTAATACTTTTAGAGCAGGATATGAAGGGAAGGCCTAGTGCCACATTCTTAACACCAACACTTGGTATAAGTCAATGATAATTGTATAATCACCTTTAAGAACACCAACAACATTTTCATTATTCTCTAGCATTTATTTATAGTAATATATTTTGAATACTTATGTAATAATGTAGAATAAATGTTCATCTACCAAGACTGCATGTTTTCATATTCTATTGTGTGTACATGTATACATTGTGGAGACCCATTGTGGTTTTTGTAGCCCATCTAATGAATCTATACACGATGATCTGTATCTCAGGAATATGAACTGCTTCAGAAACTGTAGGAATATGACATTGTGGATCTGTAAGTGACTAGAAGATGTAGAATGCATTTTAGCACTCAAGGCTGAGGCTGAGAACAGCACACGAGTGAAATCACTTTCTGAATCTTTTATGTATGCAGAATTGAGGAATAATTGGAACTGAGAATTGTTCAACTTTTACATTGTCTGACACCTCTCACAGGCTCAAGCAAGTGACCCTTTCCCCACCTCAAGGCAAAGTATTTTGGGTCCTTTAGCAGGAATCCTACAAGCACTTGTCTCCTTCTTTGGCAGTAGATACACAACAATATTTTTCTTTTTTAACACCTAGAAAACAGTTACAATGTCAACACTTCCCTCCATCTAACTGAATGGCCAGTGCTATCCATCTACACCAGGAGTTGGCAGTGTAGGATTAGGGATATGTATATGACCCCAAACAATTTCCCTGGTGTCTGACATTTAGAAAAATGTACTAAAATAATTAAATAGGAAACTGGTATGGATAGATAGATGGATGGATGGATAGATGGATGGATGGATGGATGGATAGATGGATAAATGAATGTCATCAGGACTCACAAATATCTTAGTGGGATAGGAACGATTATCTGGGTAAAGAATTCTTTCTGTCAGATACTTTCTGGTAAATTGGTGCTTTCTAACTATTCTCTGTGGCAGCCATTTTGTGAACAAATTAATAATCAATAGCAGCCTTTTTATCTCTGTATTGATCACATGCTTTCAAATTCCAAAGGTGCTTCTGGGGAAGAAAATAGATAAGGTAGGTGGACAATATCTTTGGAATCTCCCTACAAATGCTGTGGGTTGTCACAAAGTCTTCTCAATATTTATTTATTTAATACCCTGCCCAATTCACAGCAGTGACTCTGCTGCAATGGAGAGCATGTAGCTTCCAGGAACTGGGCCTGGCTTGAAAGTATGTAAGTAGCGATTCATGCTCAGTGCTTATCCCTCTTATTTATTGATTGATTGATTAAATTTGTATGCCGCCAAAATCCAGAGACTCTCGGCGGCTAACAACACTAAAAACCATACATTAAGAACCCTTAAAAATAAAAATAAAATACACCCATTAAAACAAAATAAAAAAACCCCAGCAGACTAGTGAAGTGGGCAAAAAGATTTTGTACATAAAAAAGGGGGGTGAGGATGGCTAGGGATCCATCAGCCACCTCCACGATGATTGTGAGGCCCCCCTGGAGCCACAGGCCATCTCGCAGAGCCAGGTCTTAAGGTCCTTCCGGAAGGCCATCAGGGAGGGGGCAGCCCTCAGCTCGAGGGGCAGGATGATCCATAGGGCAGGAGCCACAGCGGAGAAGGGTCTTCACCTAGACTCCGCCAGCCGGAATTCCTCAGCCGATGGGAACCGGAGAAGGACTCCTCTGCTGATCCTGGTGGGATGGGAACTCCCCATCGGGGTGACATTGGGATACCTTCACATCCCTGCTGGGAATATATATTCTGGGCATATGTTTTCTGCCCCTAAGATCACCACTGTATCACAATGAGGCAGTACAGCAGGATTTAAGAGGAAGGGGTGGTTAAACTTAGCTAATGAAACTGATTTCTTTGAAATGCATCTCTTGCTGGTACAGCTACCACTCAGAACAAAATCATGACCGTCTTTGATAATTAAGTCAACTAAATGATATAATTGAAATAGCAGGAAAGTAGTTTCAAAGGGCAAGTGATGTGATGATGCACAGCAGCAATCAATTTGAAAGAAGCATTAGGCAGTTGATAAATGCTAGAACATGTTAAATAAACACCAACAGCATTTGGTTTTTTTTTAAATAAAATTACTTAAAAACACTTTAAAAAATGTCCTGGCTGCCTAATTCTCACTGATCAAAAGGTTTTACGTTGTTGTATATAATTTAAATATGTATTTTTACAGCTGGTTGTTGATGTTATTGAACTCCTTCCTCTATCACAAATATTATTTTAATTATAGTCTAGCTGCATCTGGATTCCTTTTACTGCAAATTTAAATAAGAGAAAGAGAAGTTTAAATACTAATTGCAATGCTGGTGCAAATCTATGGTCGTAATCAAATACTGTTTGCACGTCATAGTTGTTCCTGGAGTCAAAGTAACTGAAGAATATTTTATTCTTGATTTAACGGACCACTTCCTTCATTTAGCAGAGTTTGGATGAAACAGATCAAACTTACATTTAGATACCCACCTGAAACACAGTAATAAATACATTCCACTGTACGTTAAGTAATTAGGGTGAGGCAGTTAAAATTATGTTTATATGTTTTGAAATTTCCAGCAATGTATGTTATTTGTGAAATGAAATCAGTTGCTACACAAATGACATAGATCATTGCAAATACTGTACATTTTTTAATATTTTATGGACATTCGGGAATGACAGGTATCCCATCTCTTCCAAAACTTGGTTTTATTATGTTACTTTTCTGCTATAGGTGGCACTGTTCAACAATACGTCTACAAGCAAAAACCACAGAAATGCAAGAAGAAAGTTGTAACTGTGAAATATCCAGCTTATCAGCCAAAGACTTTGGTTCTGAGGCAGCGGCGCTTTGGACGTGCAGTAAAATCGCGTCAGATTTTCCGAAGCATCCGAATTCAACACTACCCTGTCCACCCGATCACCCGTCATTCAATAGGCATGGCCCATTTTTGTACTGCTTAAAGATTACATTTATCGAGCTGCAAAGTTTAGAGTTCCAAAAATGAGCTCTAAATGAAACAGCCTAAGTGTATGGAGGAGGTTCATTATATTTTGTTCTATAAAACGGGCCTTTTTAAAGTCCCATCACGGCGTTTTCATCCCATTAAGATAATTTCTGAATGGTTTTGTATCACCTTCCTAATTTTATCTCCCTAATTTTTCTGTTTGCAGGAATACTGCAGCCAGAGGTTAAAATTACATCATATTGGAGAGGATTTCCAAAAAACTTTAATTCTGTTATCTCTGTTCCTAATGTGGAGAAGGTGGATGGATACGATTACTATGCATTCGCTGAAGGTATGTTGCGGCTACACAACTGCCTTTCACACTGACAGCTATTAAGGCTGCTTCTCACAAAACTTTTTGTACTCCTCTTGAGGTCCTCGGTTTCAGAACAGCCACGAATCTCCCATCTATTCAATCCTTAAAATAGTTCGAAGGGCTGAGCAAAAACATAGTTTCAGAGGGCGAGCGAAAAATGGTAATTGTATTTATTATGAGCATTCCACTTTTAAAAATCGTTTAAACAGAAAAACACATGCAGTTTATTTGGATATGAATTTCAACTGTGAAATAATTGGCGAGTAGCCACTTTTACAGCCCTGTTCTATGTGTATGTAACCTATCACTTGAGAGCAAATCTTTGTATATAATACAAATAAGAGCCTGAGAGTCCATTCCTGGGAACCACAACCATGACATTTTCTTGGAGCAAGCTATGGAGGGTGCCATTGCCTTCTTCCAGAAAGCTTGTGAAGAATTCCTAATGTATTTATACAGCCCTAAAATTCTCACTAGTTCTCTTGCCCTAGTCTTAATCTGAGCCTGTGTGGCATCTGAGATCAGTGAAGGTGGACCAGGTGTTGAAACCTGATTCAGTTCTGTTTATTCATTTAGCTTAGAATAATTATGTCTTACAGTGTTTTCTGGGAAAATGTCTTCCTATCATTGGATGAATACATCTTTTTCCTCAAAAACTGAATTTCCATAACATGCTAGGTCGAGCTAACATGGGATTGGATAGTTTGTGGTTCAATGTTTTAACAACCAAGTTGTTGTCAGAACATTTACGTCAGAACCATAATAATGCTATAATTTATCCTTTGAAAATAGCATGTTTTGTGAGTACCAAATTATGGCTTTTATAAAATTTAGTGTCCTATGTGAATCCCTATAGAAGCAAAATTCTAATTGGGCTGTTATGCTAAGCCATGGGGTAATTTGTTCATTTGGGACTTGATATGATAAATAAAACAAGATGAAGGAACAATCATGGCTTATCCAACCATTTAAAATGACAATGTTATTATTAGCTTTTGGATGCCAATTGTATCTAAGCATGAAAAATGTAGTGTTATGTAAAACTTCCTTTTTTTGCTTCAACTGATGCTTTAAAAGGAAGAAAACAAACTAGGAGTTGGCCAAAAGTGCAAAACAAATACAGTATATATATATATATATAATATATAGATGCATGGTGGGATAGATGC
>JANHZU010009443.1:7307-17527 GCA_032468055.1 Acrochordus granulatus | reverse complement strand
AGCCACTTTGCTTTCTTGCATTTCTGTTTCTTTGGGATGGTTTTAGTAGCTACCTCTTGTACAATGTTATGCACCTCTGTCTATAGTTCTTCAGGCACTCTGTCTCCCAGATCTAATCCCTTATATCTATTCCTCACCTCCACTGTATATTCATAAAGGATATAACTGAGGTCATCACTGAATGGCATAGTGGTTTTCCCTACATTCCTCAATTTCAGCCTAAATTTTGCAATAAGAAGCTCATGATCTGAGCCACAGTCATCTCCAGGTCTTGTTTTTACTTATTGTATAGGGCTTCTCCATCTTTGGCTGCAAAGAATATAATCAATCTGACTCCAGTTTTGACCATCTGGTGATGTCCATATGTAGAGTCACCTCTTGGGTTGTTGGGAAAGTATTTTTGTTATGATCAGCTTGTCCTCTTGACAAGATTCTGTTGCCCTTTGCCTTGTTTCATTTTGTACTCTAAGGCCAAACTTGCCTGCTATTTCAGTTAACTTTTGACTTCCTACTTTAGCATTCCAATCCCCTATGATGAAAAGGACATCTTTTTAGGTGTGAGTTCTAGAAGGTATTGTAGGTCTTCATAGAACCAGTCAACTTCAGCCTCTTTGGCATCAGTGGTTAGGGCATAGACTTGGATTACGGTGATGTCGAATGGATTGCCTTGCACTCCAACTGAGATAATTCTGTCATTTCGGATATTGTACTCCAGTACTACTTTTCCCACTCTTGTATTAACTATTATGACTACTCCATTTTTTCTTAAGGATTCTTGTCCACAATAGAAGATATAATGGCCATCTAAATTAAATTCACCCATCCCTGACCATTTTAGTTCACTGATTCCCAAGATGTCAATGTTCAATCTTTCCATCTCATGTTTAACCACATCTAGCTTACCTTGATTCATAGATCTTATGTTCCATTTCCTATGCTATATTGTTCTTTATAGCACTGGACTTCCCTTTCACCTCCAGGGCAACACTCTTTGTCAGGCTTCTCTGATGAGATCTGTCCATTGTGGTTGAACCTCTGGCATAGCTCTCATCTTCTTCAGAGCACACAAGCCTCCCAACCACAGCAAGCTGGTGTCTCACTGTGGGGGAGCTTTACTGGCTGATACTCAAATCTCAAATTTGTCTCAATCGCAAATCCTCAAGCAACGCAGGTTATTTGACTGTACTATAAATGGAAGTTGTGAATTGAATCTTAGAGTATCTTTACTGTTATCATTCTGAACTATGCATCAGAGTAGCCCACATAAAGTACTTTGCAATAATCAAGACATACAATCACTGAGCTTCTGTTGATAACTCAACAGCAACCAAAGTTATACTAGACAACCTGTGATCCAATGGGTTATCATTTCAGAGATATTTCCTTTCCTAAACAGAGAAAGAAAATGACCACAGTGTGCATAAAATCAGTGGCAGTGGGAGCAAACTTCCCCATTAAATGTCCTTGTGGGAAACTGGCAGGGAAGTTTGGAAGACATCTTCACTCTCATGCATTCATGGCTATTACTCAAATTCAATAGGGCTGTAAAGTGTATTGAATTCAGTAGCTTTATGTCCTTCCTTCCTTCCTTCCTTCCTTCCTTCCTTCCTTTCATCTTTCCTCCCTCCCTCCATCCCTCCCTCCCTGTTCCTTCCTTCAGGTATGTGGCTGGATGCTAGATGGGAGAGGGAATGAGGAGATATGTAAGTGACTGGCATAGCACAAATACAGAGGGGCTGGGAGATTACAGGGATGGAGGAGGGTAACCCAAGCAATATGCGACCTTCCCTGCTGCCTTCCTCATTGCCATTGCCAAAGACTTTGCTAATGGGAAGGTGGCAGGCAGCGTCAGCAGTCACAATCGACCTTACAGTTTCTGCTGACCTTTTTGCCTTGTGGGAAGCTGTTATGAAATATTGGAAATTAGTCATCCCATAACCACAACTGACTCTAGCTGTGGCAGTGCTGAACAGCATCCACACAGTGGTGCTGAAGTGGCAACTCCCAAATGTCATTCTCATAAGAGTCTTGGATCCCAGCATTCTTCAAGTTAGCCCATTTGAGTCACCTTGTTTTAGTAACTGTTGTACTATACTTTCCAATTTTCTCCAATTGGAGCTTACAAACAAACAAACATGAAAGTTTTAGTGGTTTAATCCTTGCCTATTCCCTAAACATATCCAGTTGGCTTGCCATAGTTTAGGTTCAGAAAACAACAGTAACACTTTCAAGTTCTTTCATCAGTAACTTCAGTAAATCAGTAAAGGCAAATTAAGGATAGTTCTCATGTGGAAACTGCTCAGTCTGGTTTAACGGATTAGAGCTAGCTCAGGTTATGCTTGACCAAACACTTGAGTTAAATGCTTTGTATAAAATGGAGACAATTTACCAAGTGAATAACTCTAATCCATTACAAGTATTACACTGAACAGTAATAATACTGTTCAGGATAACCCATAAAACCACAAGCAGCTGCATGCAGCCACTTTAGAACCCTTCTAAAGATCAGTTTCTCTTCAAGGGACAATTTGAGGGCTGGCAGAGAGTAAGTCACTATAGGAGAGACAGTGGGACTGTAAGCTCAGTGGAAAAGTTCCTCCACATAATGAGGACGAGGAGGAGGTGGAACAGATATCAAAAGTTCAGGAGAATGGTCAGAAGTCAGCATCAAAAATAGTGGACTGGTAATCACTGAATAAAAGCCCCTCCTTAATAACTGGGGGGAGAGATTTTGTATGATTCATGCAACAGTTGGAAATTGTAATACTTCAAAAGAAGATATAAGTGGTTTAATTTTATGCCAGTACATACTGGCAGTAGTTAAGTTATAATGAGTATCCATGACACAAGGGCTCTGAGCACTACTCAGCTAAATTAGGAGTAGGCTCTGAGTAGCACTACTCAGCTAAATTATTTCATGACTTGGATGAGTTGAGTTGGGTGGCCGGTTTTTAATCTTGGCTTCCTGCTGGTACTGTAACCCTTTTGTTGGAAAATTTTTGTGCATAATTTCCAATTTACTTTGCACCAAGCATACCCCCACTCAATCCCTCTACCTGAGCAAGCTCATCCAGAACTCATTTCAATTAGCTAAAAAATTTAATTGATGTGTATTTATTAAATATCAGCAAACTTTTTTTTGATTATCACCTGGCAAAATGAGACAAATACAGGCAAAACCATGAAGTAACAAAGAGATTTTTTAAAAGGCAGAGGAAATAATAATCAACATTAACTCCATCTCTATATTTATCTATATCAAAAGGCACCAAGGTTTCCAGAGCCATTGCAAACAATACTGGGAGTCAATAGCATGGACAGTCCCAAACAGACCAGCCTTGGGTTATTCTAACCTTAGTTTTTTACGCACATAATGGTATCAAAATAGAAACAGAAAGTAGGATAACAGGTGATTCTTCCTTTATTCTGTATTGACAATTAGGTGGATAGGGATAATGTACCCAATAATACCTATCCATCAAAACAAATCTATGAAAAGTACTTTAAGTCTCAAGTCTCCATTAGGGCCACAATAAAAATGTATACTGGGCTTTTGGACACCTTTTCTCCAATGTTGTTACCTTTTCCTGAAAAATTCTATATGTATTTCCTGTTTAGGTATTAGATGTATGAAATGTTCGGGTGTCAAGTATTTTTAATTTAATGCAGCATAAAGACAAGCCCTTAGACATTAAGTCTCCGTTTCATTGCCTGCTCACCTTCTATTCTGATCTTCATTGACATCTTGGTTTTGTTTTCCAGTTTCAGTTTAGTGATTACATTTATAATAAGTGTCTTTGGGCAATGATAAAAATTGAGGTAATTTGCAAAGCAAGAAAGACTCATAAATAAATATTAGAATAGCAAATGGTTGTAATGGTTAGCTGCCTGCCAAAGAAACAAACAAACCCAAAGCATTAGCTACTAGTGAAACGTACTCTAATATACTGGGCAAATGGCTGTCCGATTGCAATTATTGCAAAAAGACTAAGCTCTTGATTCAACATCTTACAGTATTTTTCTAAACAGTTATTTTGTACTTGAACATGGTGCCAAATTCATGAGAGCATGTTCAAGTTTTTTGTTGGGGTCATTTCAAATAACCCAGGAACAGAGCTTAAAAGGTTAAGTTTTCCCCTGCCAGTCGTGGCCGGCTCTAGGGGACTGTCATCTCCATTTCAAAGCCAAAGAGCCAGCATTGCCCAAAGACACTTCTGTGGTCATGTGGCAGCTTGACCATACACTCAAGCACATGGACGCTGTTACCTTCTTACCAAAGGTGGCATCTGTTTATCTACTTGCATTTTTACATGCTTTTGAACTGCTAGGTTGGCAGGAGCTAGGCAGACAATGGGAGCTCACCTGTTACATGCCAGTTCTTGGGTCTCAAACTTGAGCTGCCAATCTTCTGCCTGACAAGCCCAGCATCTTAACTGTTAACACTAACACATGCCCCTACTTAGCAAGCAAAGTGCTACATAATTTAGCTCCTAAATTAAAGATATGATATAAATCTAACAATGGACAATGTCACTGGTTCTGGATGAAATAGAGCATTTTCATCCATTTTCTGGATGAAATAGACCATTTCTGGATTACCATGAAGCACTTCTGGTTTGGAGTATGAAATTTCAGAAAGATAGGATCATCCCATTTCTGGAAGGCCAGATCAGATGGTCCACAAGAAAAGTATGTCGCAGGATTATCTGAAATATTCCATCACTACCTTACATTGACAGCCCCCATCTTAAAATTAAATCTAAACAACAAAATACATGGCCATAAATCTAGGAATCAACACATACACATACAAATACACACACCACATAGACTTGCACACTGCCAGCTTTTCCCTCTTCCTTCTCTGTCCATTTCTCCCCACAATTAGGACTTGGAAAGGTAGAAAAAAAATCAGGCCAGAGAAACAGGTGGGAATGGCTTTTTAGATGCCAGACTCAGAGACCACCCTGCCCTCCACTTTTCCTTCCAGACTTTTGAACATGTTTCCACTCCCTGTTAATGGCAATACAAAGATTACTCACTCTCAGTTTTTTTGATTACTTATCACCTCTCCTACCCTTTGAGTTTTGTTCAGCTTTCAAGTATCATCATCACCATATGCGCTTTAATAAATGGTGCCATGCTTCAAACCTCATTCATTTATAAATCCCCATAAGATCATTTTCTTCATTTTCTAGTCTCATAATCCTAAAATGAAGACAAATAATCTTCTGATACCATTTAGTGTTCACCAAAATTTTTAAGCTTAGATCTCTTCCCTTCCTGAAAAATTCTTGTCACAACAAAAGATGAAGATTGTGCTTTGAATTCTCGAGCCTTCCCTCTCCTCCATAATACAGTTTCGCACTGCAGATAATCTAGAGTAGGCAAGTAGATCCCACCTGACCCTTACGGGTATTTGCCACATGCACTTTAGAAACCAGTGACCAATTTATCTTTCTCTTGAGCCTATGGAGATATTTCTGATCCTCCTGTCTCCTTGCTGCTATTACTTAGGCAGCATCTCTGACTGATAAGCACAGCTAAGCCTGAAAAATGTTTGCCCATCAACATCCTTAAATAGATGTATTCAAGATGCACCAACAAAGCTGGTGTAGTCATAGTTGGATGAGCTCTCTTTATTGATCATACTAGCAGCACATCTAATGAGTCACTGTATCCTGGTGATCTCAGCCCCAAGTTCAATAATCATCTGGATATGTTTACCTTGTCAGTAATCCAAAGACTTCACATTTACTGTTTATAAGCCTCTACACAGATCCCCATCATGTTTCTGAAAATCAATGAGGATTCAGTTCTGCTGTCTCCATTTGCTATTAATATGAACTCACAAATTCAGATAATTTAAATCACTCAGGTCTTCAACTATCTTTTACTTGTGCTTGCTTACACAGACATATAAATTTGGCCCAAGGAATGCCATTCTGATTTTAAATGAAAATGTGTCATATTTATATGAAAAAATAGATTAACTTTCATTACATTTTACATAGCATTTGGTTAATCATGACTGTCTTATTAATAATAATTTCTCACCTCCTTTTACATTTTAAATTATTAACTTTTCTATGTTTTTTTAGATTATAATATTTACTGTATACCACCCAGAGTCCATTTCTGAGAGAGACGGGTGATTTAAAAATGTGGTAAATAAATAAATAAAATAATGAAAGTCCGAAATAAGCAGCTTTCACTTTTATAAACTATATTTTAAAAAACTTTGAAATTCATAATATATTATGTTTGGTACACAAGTGAAGCCTGGCCTGTGGCTTGCAAAACTAATGTCATTTAGGAAGAAGAGATATGAAAGTCTAGGAGATTCAGAAATATCAAATACATTTGGGTAAAAAAAAACACATACTACAATACTTAGCAAAATTGCAACAAAAAAATCTTGCACACCAAATTTAAAAAGGCAACTGGATTTTTATTTTTAATTGTTACAGAGAAATGTTTCACCTCCAGTCCAGGAGTCTTCTTCAGTCTCATATAAAAGAAGAAGAATTATGTTGAATATATGAACACATTTCCCAAAAGGGGGATAGGAAATTGTGAAACCCAATACCTTGATCCTCATGTAACATGCTGAAAAAGAGGAGATTGGCAGTAAAGAGAGAAGTTTCAAGATTTCACTTTAATCACCTCCACTCTTGCCAAAGATCCATTTTGCATATGTGCAAAGTGGGGTTGTAAACAGGGAGCAATTGAAATCTTGTCCTTCCCCTCTTGTAAATTGAAGGATTTAAAGTCTTAATATATATGCTTTCTTTTATCCCTCTCAAAAGCCAGTTGGTTTCTCTACCAAGAATTTGAAATCTGCAGTCTTGGATGGAGTGTTTTTTCCCTCTAAGATGAAGATATACAGCCGATGTTTCTGAAAAATTATGTTGATTGAATTTCTTATACATTTTCTGTTTCATTTCCCCAAAGTAAAATTTTGAACAAATTTTGTTATATTGAATGGTATAAATTGGTCTTTTATCAAAACCTCTAAAAGATCTAACCTTTCCTCTTCTGTTTCTAAGAAAGAGGATTCAAACAGATAAAGCAGTGTAACCATTCCATATGTTGCATTTATCTGTTTGTATTTGGGAGTCTTGTCTTTGGGATGTACTAATTTTTGTTTAAGTGTTTTTGTTGGTTTGAACTGAACCCTAATATTATATTTATTGAAAATTCTTCTAAGTTTCTCTGATAGTCCAGCAACATATGGAATAGTTACACTGCTTCATCTGTTTGAATCTTAGAAGTAGAAGTTAGATCTTAATAACTGTGAATAATTATTTTGGTATGCAGATTTTCCTTGAGGGAACTTTCCTTACTTGTAGGTAAAATGTCAGCATGATATTTTAAGAACCTGATCACTCCCAATTTATGTTTAAAAAGGTGGTGGGAATCAAAGGATACTGATCTGTGTATGTAGGTTTCCTATAAACTCCAATATCCCGGTTCTTGTCTTCTTTCGTGTGTATGGCACAGTCCAGAAAAGCCAAAAAAATACCTTTAACATCTTTACATGTGAATTGTATATTTCTGTCAATGGCATTGATATGTTGTGTGAATGTCTCCAATTCATGTGTTTGGATTTTGACACATGTATCATCCACAAATCTAAACCAGTGGGTGGGAGGGGACAACCTGAGAAAGAGTTCAAAGCTTTGAATTCAAATTCTTTTATTTAAAGAATGGCTACAATTGGAGATATGAGACCCCATTGCACAGCCATGTTTCTGTCTGTAAAAACTGTCATTGAATTTGAAATAAGTGCTTGTCAGGCAGAGGTCCAAAAATAAGCAAATGTGGTCATGGCTTAGTTTAATCCTATGTGCTAATGCATTGTCTTGTAAAATACATTTTCCTCATTGCTTTAACTGCCTCATCTATGGGAATGCAGGTAAATAGTCAAGTTACATTGGAAGAAACCATTGTCTCACCATAATTGAACTTATTTTTTTTAACTTACTTGACAAAATCTTTTAAATTGTTGATGTAGTATGGAGAGTTCCTGATTAGAGGAGTTGGAACATTTCTCTGTAACATCTAAAAATAAAAGTCCAGTTGCTTTTTTAAATTTGGTGAGCAAGTTTTTGTTGTTGTTGTTGTTGTTTTGCAATTTTGCTACAAGACATGACCTGGATTAATGAGTATATACATAGACCCACTACAATATTGTTTTAAGTCAAAGCATTTACTAAAAGAAATAAGAGAGTAAACTGAAAATATTATATTGAATATGGTTGGTTGATTGTTTTGTATATTAGAAACAGAGAGTCAGGAAAGTTATATACTTAGGGCACTGAAAAAATATTATAATGGAAAAAAATCTTATCTAAGTCTCTGATCAATTTAGAGTCATTTTATTTAATAGCCAATATTTTATACAGTCATTAAGTTTTATACATATTGAGTTTCCTGAATAATGCATTTGTTGATTTTTAGCTCTCACACCCATAGATAAATGCCAAATAATATTAGCCAGGAAGGGAAACAAATTTCCTCTTATTTAAATATATTAACAACTAACAGTGGAGAAAATATAACCTTATTTAATTAGATAATCTAGGAATCTGGAACTTGGAAATAAATAATCTCTTCCTAAATTATTGAGTCTGTCCTTTGTACATCTATTACTCTCTGGTTTGGTGCAGCAAGCATGCAGGACAGGTACAGACTCCAATGTATAGTCAAGATCATAGAAAGGATAATTGCAACTAACCTGCACTCCATAAAAGACCTGTAACTGAGACAGTCATGGTGGAGAAGATATCTGCAGACTCCTCTCACCCTGGACACAATTTGTTTGAACCTCTTCTCTCTGATAGGCACTATAGAGTATTGCATACCAAAACTACCAGACACAAGAACGGTATTTTCCCCCACGTCATGATTCAAATGAAAACTTGACTAATGCTACATGATCATACTACAGAATAGATAGAACAAAAGGTAGCAAATTCTAATTAACCCGAAGTTCTGTTTAATGTGTATAAAGGAAAAGATTTCTTGTGCCAATTGTGGCTGACACTAGGGGGCAGGGCTCATCTCCATTTCATGGTTGAAGAACCATCATTCATCCGAAGATGCTTCTGTGTTCATGTGGAACATGGACACTGTTACCTTCCCACTCAGGTGGTACTTCTTTATCTACTTGCATTTTAACATACTTTCAAACTCCTAGGTTAGCAAGAGCTGGGGCAGACAACAGGAACTCACCCTGTTACATGGCAGTGCTTGGGTCTCAAACTCAAACCTATGACTTTCCAGCTGACAAGCCCAGCATCTTAACTGTTGTGGTACTGTGCTCCCAAGCTAAGGAATCCCCCTGCCATTCATGGCCAACCCTAGGGGGCAGTGATCATTTCCATTTCCTAGCCAAAGAGCCAGTGTTCAAAAAAAGGAGACTCAGCTGTGCATTGCCTGGAGATGAAAGGAAAGTCCAATGCTGTAAATAACAATATTGCATGGGAACCTGGAATGTATAATATAATCAAGGTAAGCTGGATGTGGTCAATCATGAGATGTCAAGAATGAACATTGATATCTTGGGAATCAAATGAACTAAAATGGATGGGAATGGCAAATTTAATATAGATGACCACTATATCTACTACTGTGGACAAGAATCCCTTAAAAGAAATGAAGTAGCCATCATAATTAATAAAAGAGAGGGAAAAGCAATACTGGGGTACAATCTCAAAAATGATAGAATAATCTCAATTTGAATCCAAGGCAAACCATTAAATCACAGTAATCCAAGTCTATGCCTCAACCACTGATGCTAAAAAGGCTGAAGTTAAATGATCCTATGAAAGCCTACAACACTTTTCAGAACTCACAGCAAAAAAAAATGTCATTTTCATTATAGGGGATTGGAATGCTAAAGTAGGAAGTCAAATAATAACCAGAATAACAAGTAAGTTTGACCTTGGAGTACAAAATGAAGCAAGGCAAAAGGCAACAGAATTTTGTCAAGGGAATAAAATGGTCATAACAAATACACTTTTCCAACAACCCAAGAGGTGACTCTACATATGGACATCACCAGATGGTTAACACTGAAATCAGATTGATAATATTCTTTGCAGCCAAAGATGGAGAAACTCTATACTGTCAGTAAAAACAAGACCTGGAGCTGACCGTGGTTCAGATCATGAGCTTCTTCTTGCAAAATTTAGACTTAAATTGAAGAGTGTAGG
>JANHZU010009442.1:266492-276948 GCA_032468055.1 Acrochordus granulatus | reverse complement strand
TTTAATGTCTAATTAATATACATCAATTATCAATATACATTAATGAAATGTCTAATTACTTAATTAGCTAAACTACCTTGTATCTCAATGCATAGCATGCGACCAGTATAAGATCAGTATTTTTAATAAGTTCTGCTGAATCATTAAAAACATTAAAAGATTTCTTATAATGATCAAAGAGCAGTACAAAGCTTTAGTTTCCAACAGGCAGCAACTAAAACTAATCCAGCTATCATTTTTATTTCTTGGATTACTGAATTGGGTTGAATTTACTAGACCTTTGCAAGTCATACAATGAAATACTTTGCTTATTTTATGCATCTCCTCCTCAAAACTGCAAACTAGCCACAATAGTACAAAGGATTTGTGCTGTTGCTTCAGAACTCACCCAAGGTTTTCTTGGTACCTATTCACAAAAGATATTCCAGCTGCAATAATTAGCAAAACAAATATCTGAGGCTTTGAGAAGCAAGTCCAGCTTTGTTTGTTGAATGATTTGCACAGCCCAACAGAAGGCTTCTATTATACTGTTGTCAAGACAAAACAATTATTATTGTAACATTTCTTAAAATTACTTTGCTCCAGTATGAAAGCTTCCACAATGACACTGCTGGAATATTTATTTTTCTTCTCTCAATTTTCACAATGTAAAAAGTAAGATGATTCAGAATTCCACCTAATTCCACCTACATGTTAATCCCTTCAGGGACTATACTGCTTGCATCTTTGATGCTGCTATTCAATTTGAAGATTTAAATTAGCATTATTTGCTTCATATAATAGCCTGCTTTTGAAATAATTAAAAGAATACAAATAATAAAATTCTTAATGGCAATTTGAAGCCATTAAGACAAAACATTACTTCTGCATAAACAGATGTTGTGAATCCGGATGTCTAATTTTCTTTGCAGAATTTTTTTATTGCTAACTAATAACTTTAAAAGCAATGAATCCTGATTTTAGGACATAGTTTTTGATAATGTAAGTTTGTAACATTTGCTTTTTCGACAACAAATATAAGTATACAATTGTCAAAGAATAGAAAGCAAACCCTATAAATGATAATTTGTAACAAAGTGATTTCTATGAAGTTTTAGTTATGTATATGTAAAACAGATTAAATATTTTTAAATGCTCATATTCTTGTATAAGGAAAAAGATAGTATCATACTGTTAATGCTATCTAGAAAACACTGCATTCCACATTTTACACGTTATGTCAAATATGGATGATATAAATACTGCCAGATGTTTCTTTTGTAGCAAGTACTACAGGAAATTTCATAATTTCCAGTTATATACAAGAGCTGGATAGACTCTCACAACCAAGAAGTCCCAACAATAAATTTTTTGTTTACTTGTCTTGAAGAAACAGATGTTTAAGTCTCATCTTTAATGATAATATTTGACAGTTTCCAATCTGACTTATTTTGGACTCCCTCAAATCATTATAAATATATACTTTCTGAATGTAATTAAGCCCAGGAAAAAATTGTCTCTTGATTTTACTGCCTGAAGCTTCAGCTGTTGGCTGACATTATCAAAGCCTCACAATTGCGAACTCACGTGCAAATCTCATCAAGGGTAGACATTTCTAATTGATTCCAGAAGTCTTTCTTTTGTTTAGATCAGGAGACAGAAGAAAAATAATGATTGCTTCCGAACAGTGGGTGCTGAGCATCAGCGTGGAGATTTTAAAAGCTCTAACTTGGCTGCCCCAGTAGAAATGCAAAGCAATTTTATGGTCAATTGGCCACAGCATCTGGAACTATACATCATCATCTTAGTGCATGGTAATGATGCTAACTCAACTACAGGTAGAATTGATAATGACTCTGTCACAGTGAGGTGGAAAGCAATATTTCTAAGGGACGTTTTTATCATTTCAGCTCTCATGTTATCGAAAAATGTCTACTATACTAGTTTTGGGTCTAGATATATTTGTTAGCAGAAATGATATCAATATTACAAATTCATCTTATGTTTATTTAAACAAGAATAGGCAATCATGGCCAGGATAGCACTGATTTTGTTGAGGGAAAAGGTCACTGAGTCGTCTGGTAGTCACTTGAAGAATCTTCAGAGAGGTGAGTCTCAAAAGTTTTGACTTTTGGGGGGAGGAAGTTCTCAAATAGCTCATAACAATTTGTACAAATCAGTATTTTTTGGAAGGGGATCTGGAAGCTTTAAAAAGGAGCCATATGTGTGGCTTACAAGATATCCCTCTTTGGTTTCCATCTATATATGCTGCTGACTTTTTTTATATTTGATCTTTAATCAGCATTTTTCCATTGCTTTTTCTCTTCATCTTTCTATATAATATAAATATCTCAGCAAATTTATGGACAATGGGCAGAAAACTTATTTTCAAAATACAGGAGACTAAAGTTTGAAGGCTGCATAGGGATTTATGCAATGCATCAAAGGTTGCACTCCAGAAGTTGATGAAACTATTTTTTTTTATTTTCATTTTTTCACTCTATTATTTTGTTAATTATAATAAAACCATCTATCCCAAACAAACTATAGCTTCATCAGTAGGGGCTGCTGTAATGCTGATCTATTTCAGTATCATAGCTTCTTTCACTAATTAAAAAAAGTTGCATCTGTTATTCTCCCACCTCACTCTATTATAGCAAATACTGATTTTGAATTGGTGACAAAGGAACACGGAGAGCATCTACTTGGCCAAAACCCATTTCAAGTAGTATGTTCAGTTGTGGATATACAATACTTTTAAGAAGGATTCAAACAAACTAGAACTGATTCTAATGAAAATGAAGATAATCAGGATCTAGACACTAAGCCCTATGAAAAGAGTCTAAAAGAGCTAGATATTTTTAATGTTGAGGAAAGAAGACTTAGTGGAGATGTAATAGCCCTATTTAAATATCTGAAAGAATATAAAGATTTTGTATCATTTCAGAGCACAGGACACAGAGTAATAGATGTATAAAACTTGGATAAATTCTAAGTGTTCTCTTTAAAAAACATTCACAGAAATAAAACAAAGGTTGAAAGTAGACTCAGTTACTAAAAGACGTGAAATTATTTCCTTCCCTAGATATGCTGAAATGTAAATTAGGCAGCCATCTATAGGAGATGCTTTAATTTGGATTCCTCTCTGAGCAGATTTTGAGACTTGATAAATTAACTGACTCAGCTTAAGATCCAAAAAGGAGACAATATAAATCAGTAGAGATAAGTACAGCTACAAGACTAATAGGTAAGTAAAGTGAATACAGGAAATTCTCAACTTACAACTGTAATTAAGCCCACTATTTCGGTCAGACATCCTGATGGTTGTAAAACAGGTCACCACATGACCAGATCCAATTTTACAACATTTTTTGCAGTAGCCATTAAGTAAATGTGGCAATTACATTTTGCTTTGTAATGCTGTGGTCACTAAGCAAACCCATTATTTGGTATGGCAGATTTTTTGTTGAAAAATGGAAGTAAATACCAGTTTGCAGCAAAAATGTCATAAATCATGTGTCCAAATAGATGTAAATGTGTGCAGGGCCACATGGATATCTTGTAACTGCAGGGAGAGGCAGACATCAGAACTCTGAATCTGGGATACAAGTCCCTTTTTTGAGTCCATCGGTTGAGGACTACTTGTATTGGCTATAGAATACAAGTACAGAAAGAAGCTTTTGAGAAGGATATAGGAGCAGGAGGCATAAAGCCACAATGCATTCTTTCAAGTCTGCTTCCTACAGCTATACTTTCATATTTTTCTATATATTTTAATATATGTCCCATATGTTTTAAGCAATGTCCTATAAATATTACTCTTTCTACATTCTCAGTATTTCCCAGGTTCTTTTGTACAAAGGCAATATAGAAAGAAGAAATAAATAGTAAACAGAGATGAAGTAGAATTATAAAAATAAATGCATTTACATATGCATAAAAGTCTAAAATACTGCATAAGAAAACCAACAATTTTATGTATAGTTAGTTAAATATTGTCTATCTCAATAATAATGCTACTTTAAGATGCATGACTGTAATGGCAAATCTTAGAAATATGAATAAATGAATTATATAGATGGCATTTAAAATAATTTTACAAAGAGAATAATTTGGTAGACATAATTACATTTATGTAGCTTTTACTTAATAGATATTCTACTTAAATTATAATATGTTTCAGAATAACTATTCTCTGCTGTTGTAAACTAAAGAAGTAATCTATGTATAAATACATGCAGCTCATACTAAAATAGCAGAGTATTGTCAGTGTTGTGAAGTAGATGTGCTATCCTGTCAGCAATGATGCTATGTGACATCAGTATATGTAATTATATAATAAAGCAACTTTTCTTACCTCATAAGTTATTGAAAAAAGCACAAACTGCATTTCCAAATAACCGAGCTTATGAAGAGCAAGGAGAAGAGAGCAACGTATGGATTCCAAGAAAGCAGCTTCAGGTCTAAAAATAATTGCAATATAGAAATGACCAAAATTTAATTGGCTCTTTAATTGGTTACATAGTTCATTTTATAGACCTAACTAACAAAGATGCACAAACCATATGTGGCCCTATGCAACATTTCTAAAATTGGAAAGGCAGAAGTAGAAAAGATTTAACTGCATTGGGAGGAATCACATCATACTAAACCAAAGTTAACATCTGTCATATGTATTTGAGAGAAGCTCTTAGCATATTATTCATACTATTCAAAAGCCAGATATCTACACATTTCTGCCCTTTAGGTAACAAAAACAGAATCAGTAACTGTGTTTCTCAAAAAATAGGGACAGGATTTAATGATCTCATTCTGCTACCACAGAGCATCATATGTAGAAAGAAACTTTATTCTGGTAAATGTGTCAGATTTCTTTATTTCTGTTGGTGAAAGAAATTGTATACACTGTTGCACAAATACTTCTATAACTCCATATAATGTAATTATGCTATTTTTTGCATTTATGGCTTTTGTTAATAGAATACACAACCACACCAAATGCCATTTCTTGGACTTGTTCAGCTAGTATTACATACATACAACAATCTTTAAATGGTACTTATGGATGTGTAAATATTATTGAGAGATACAGTACTTAGAAAAAGATAGAAATAAATTTGTATTACTGCACTGACTCACCCTCCTAGATTTTTTAAAATAATAGTTCTGCCCATTTTAAATTATAAAACAAAATACTTCGCTATTGTTCTCCCTGCTATATGTAATAATTTCAGTTTACATTTAACATCATAATTACCATTAGAAAATTATAATTTCCTAGTGGCAACAGACTTAGAAGATCATACTAAGACATTTGTTTTCCTGTTGTATAAAAAAAATTCATTGTTTCCCTTCCCCACTGTTGATACCTTGATAAAAAATCAAAATCTTAATGATGCATCTTCATTTTCACTATTATTTTAGAACAAATATGTAAAACATTGCTCTATTTCAGTCACAAAATATCACTTTGACATTTGTCCTTTGTGTGATTTTTGCACCAGAAGAAACTATTTTGGCAGACAAAATGCTTTTACTGACTACAGCACAGTTACAGAAATAAAGGCTCAATTGCCTACCTTTGGTCCATAAGGAAACCAATGGAGGTCAATGTCAGGATAATGCAGCCAACTCTCATGAGAAGAGATACCTGTGATAATGTCTGTTAAAAAAACAGGCAGACAAATTACTCATTTAGGTTTGCTCTCTAGAGGAATATTGTGTTTTAAACTTCCCAGTGAGGTAGTCTGAACCTTCATTCTCAATTATAAGAGTTTTTACTGTCTGCTTTTTGAGAAGTTTGATATTTTAAACTTTACAACTAGAAATCCATTGCAGATTATTCCTCCTTCAAGTCATTATGTTTCAAAGCTAAGGTTAGAAAAAACTATTATTTTCCCCAAATAATTCTTCATACAATATTACTCTTGAAAATAATTCCTTCACTCTTATTATATTCTCCTGACATTATTTGAACCGTTGATGACCTGAACCAAAGGCTAGACCTGTTTTCTAAATAAATATTATATTACGTATCTGCACCCTTTCTCCAGCCAGAAATCTTAATAACATTAGATATTTTTGTTTTCCAATCTGGATTTTCTAAAGAATATTGGCAATTGAAAAAAAAAAATCTGGTTAAAGGAGAAAAAAGTATGGAAAGAAAATAAGGCAGTCAGTTTATTCTCATACATATTCTTCTGCTTCTTAGCTATTCAATGAATTAATATATTAAATAATACTATTTGGAATATGGACTCTTCACATTTGATTCAAGTGGAACATCAGGCATATCCAGTTCAATTCATACACTTTGGTCACAATATACAAATGAAATAATAGAAAATTATGTGGCTGAAAGGACTGAAATTTATATTATGTTATAATCTTAAAGAGATTTTTAAATAAAATGTACTGTTGGTATTTTACAGAAAAATGATGTAGAATATGTAAAAATATTTCAGATCTATATTGGAAATGTGAATAAGAAGGATCATTTTATTATGGTTCCTGGATATATAAAAAGCTATACAATTTTGGACTCCAATACTTAGAATAATTCAGAGGATTTTACAGGCAATCCTTGATTTACAACCTGTTATTTTACAACCAGAGTTGGAATGGCTTCAGAATGGGTGCTTTATGGCCATAAAGCAGTTCTGGATGTTGTAAAATATTGCATTCCTTTCCTGTGGTCACATGACTGTAATTTAGGCATTATGCAAACAACTCATCTTTAGGACTGGCTGCAACATCCTGCAGTGATGTGACTGTGATTTGTGATATTTTGGGCTGATTTCTGGCAAAAGAGGCTAATTTGAGGAACAGTTACATCATTCACTAATGACCATGGTGATTTGCTTAATGACCACTACAAAAAAATATTATATGGGAAACTCAATTTATGATTGCAATAACTTATGACTGAATGTCTAGTCTCAAATATGGTCATAAACTAAGGACTACCTGCTTTTATAAATATGCACAAAAGTAGAAAGATTCAGCAATACCTACAAGGAGGAATACTGCTGAAAATGACAAGAAAAAAATTCTTAGTGACTTTCTGCATTTTTTGTAAAAGTAAAAAATGAACTTGTAATTTATAACTTTGATGATTTGACATAATAGATTATAGAAAGAAGAGACTCATGATGTAACTTTAGAGAGTGGTGGGATGAAAGGAAATGAGACAAAACAATAGTAATCCTAATTTACTGCTTTAATGGTTCTGTGTACTTAAAAGAATTTCTCTTTCTGAGCATCAAAGCTCCTGACCTTGGGTTATATCCAATGATCCTCCTGGGGGATGCCTTTCTTTTGCTTGATCATGAGTATTGACTCAAGGCTGATCTCCCTTTTCACACATGGTTCAGTCCTGGCTTCCCCCACATCACCCCCTCTCCCATGGAGGAGTCAGTTGTGGCCCCCTCAGCCTCCATGATTTCTTTGGAATCAGAAGCTTCAGTGCAAATGGGAAGAGGAGAGAAATCATCTGAAAGAACATTCTTCCCCCTTGACAAGAGCCTTGGCTCAGCAGATGGAGAAAGCTATATGGGAAGCATAGGGTTAATCTCTTGTTCCCTCCTCCCTATCAGTCCAGCAAGACCAGAAGTTGAAGGCTGCTTAGCGTCCAAAGTCTTTCTCCCTTCCTGCTGCACCTGGAAAGGCAATTGGTGTCTTTTTTGTTGTAGGTTCCACAGATGGCTCTGGCTATGAAAAAAATGTAGGCTTAAGTGCCAGTACACCTATCCCCATCTGCCCAGCTAGCCCTGATGTGGTAGACTGTTTACAGTGTGTAAGTGCTGGCCCTGTGTTGGGGGAACTGGGAGGTGGTCCAACCTGTTCAGCAATGGGTTCCTGAGAAGGAGATACAGCTGGGATTGGGAGCTGTGCACACTGGGGTTTCTTGGGAAAATGCCAGTGGAAATGTTGTACCAAAAGTGGTGCATGGACATACCTGGAATTTTCCCATGAGTGATTAGAGTCTGGATAGCCCTTCCAATGGATAAAATATTGGATGCTTCTTCCTTGTCTCCTAGAATCTAAGATCTCTTCCATCTTGAATTCTTGTTCTCCTTCTACAATGACTGAATGAGGAGGAGGATGGGAATACCACTGGGGGAGACCTCCTTCAACAAGAGAGAGCAATGGAACACTGGGTGCACTTTCATAGATGAAGATAACTGCAAATAGTATGCTACTAGGTTGGTTTGTTGAATTACCTTGACCAACAAAACAGGAATCTAACATTTTGCATGGCCTGCTAGACTCCAAAAACTTAGTAGAAAGCCAAACTATGTCCCCACTCTGTACTGGAGGTCCCTCTTGCCAATGGGCATCTACAGTTTGTTTGTAAGGTTGCTTGGCTTGTTCCAACTGCTGCCTTAGCAGGGTTTGTGTGGCTATTTTCTCTTGCAAAACATCTACTGCCCCTGGTTGTCATCTCTGGAGTTGTCTGGAAACAGTCTTGGGTGAACCGCATACAAAGCTTGAAAGGAGCTCACACTGATGCAGTGCACTCTTGTATGAAACCTTGACACCATACCTTTATGATGAAAAATACTGTCCAAAAACAACTGAGCAGTCTTCTTGGCAGTGGATTAACACTTGCAAGGAATAAAATGAGCCATCATAGTTAATAAATCTACTACTACCAGTATCAATGTATGGCCCTAAATTGGAGGGAAGTCAGTGATAAAATCTAGAGACATTGTATGCCAAGGATGAGGAGAAGGCAGGGGTTGTAAGAGACCTGCAGGTTTCTGACAGATAAACTTGACCCATCTGCAAGTGTGGCAAGAAGCAACTAAGTCTGTAATGTCTACTGACATCTCAGGCCACCAAAAGTCTTGTAAGGTTCTATACACGGTCTTAAAGACCCTCTCCCAAGGGCAGTTGTTGGATTATCATAGCAGATTTGCAACATCTCTTCTCTGAGCGCTGCTGGAACTACTATTCTACCTTTATGCTCAGTGCCCCTTCCTCCACTGAAAATGGAGATGTGGTATCTTGCAAGACCCCTTGAAGGTTATCTATCTGGGTACAAAGTGTGGGCTTGCTGCTGTACTTTGATGTACAGCTTGCTGCTGCACTTTAATCCTGGTGAAGATGTCTTGATGTGACTGAATTGCTCCTAGTATTTCTGGAGACAATGACTCTGGAACTTGCCTGAAATTCTCGAGTCATAAAATGGATTCAGCTACTAGGCTTGGTGTAGATGCATGAATTCCGACTTTCTGAACAGTGCATTTGGCTTCTTTGCACCGAGAACATACTTGATGTAGAAATCAAAATGTGAGAAAAATTGGCGTCATCTCATTTGTCTGGGAGAGAGTGGTTTATTGCCTTGCAATATCTGTAGATTCTTATGATATGTATGAATTTCTATGGGCCAATGAGCTCCTTCTAGTAAATGATGGCAATTTTGAAAGACTGCCTTAACTACTAAAAGTTCCTTGTTGAACATGTTGTAGTTCATTTCTGGCACTCTTAAAGTTCTGGAAAAGGAAGTACGAGGGAGTAAACCTGACCCACCTTCAGTGCTTCTTGTAAAAGGATGGCTCCAATTGCCACATCTGATACATCTTTTTGGACTGTAAATCTTCTTGATGGGTCTAGGTGTTGCAGAAGCGATTGGCACACAAAAAGCTGTTTTAGCTTTGTTTGCTGCTTGCTATGCATCTGCCCAGATAAACCTGGCCCCTTTTTTCAAGAGCTGTGTAAAGGATTTCACTCTATGGGTGAAACATGGGATAAACTTCCTGTAAAAATTTGTGAAGCCTAAGCAGCTTTAATGGCTCTGTGTGCTTACAAGAATTTCTCCTTCTGAGAACCAAAACTCCTCACCTTGGGTTATATCTAAGAGTCTTCCTGGGAAACACCCTTCCTTCACTTGATCACTCATAATGACTCAAGACTATTTCCCCTTTTCATACATGGTTCTCTCCTGATTTCCCCCACAGAGAGAGGTTAAAATATAATTGTACTTAAACTGCCATGAACAAGACTGGAAGCTACTTATCACAATATCTTTTTCATTTTTAACTTTTTGTTTTGTTTTTCACTTTCTTCCTTTTTGTTCTATTTTAATTTGTACTAGCTGTTACTACTGTTATTAAAACTTTTGTGTGTGTGTGCATACATATATATATATATGTACGTATGTTTGTCTGTATATACATACATATACATCTATTCAAAAAGTGTCTCCCTCCCATAAAATATGAGAAGTAAATTTCAGAAATACATATCAGCTTGGTCGTTGCCCAGGTTAACAAGCCAGATGTTGTTCGGGTTCCTGGACATCAAGTGAAAAATAGGCTACAGTACTCCATTGGAGAATGAAATGGCACCCACACAGTATCCTTGCCCACAAAACCCGTGGACAGCAACAAAAGGCTAAAAGAACGCCAGAAGATGAGCCTTTCAGATCAGAGGAATTACAAGTAGCTCCAGAAAGAGTGAAATGGCTGGGCCA
>JANHZU010009442.1:240233-253653 GCA_032468055.1 Acrochordus granulatus | reverse complement strand
CAGGGGGGCCTGGCGTAATGCAGTCCATGGGGTCGCAAAGAGTCGGACACGACTGCACGACTGAACAACAACAACAAAAACTGTACTTAAATAAACACCACTGTTTTTATATATTTTATATCTTAAAGATACAATCTACAGCCTGTGTAATCTCTGAAAACCTTGGATTGTGACCTTCAGAAATCTCCAAATGTTATCTATTTGTAACTTTGAGTTTGAAACAAGGAAAACATATTAGACTGAAATATTGTAATTATTGTTTATAAACAATAAACAATTTATAAAATGTAAATGAAAATAAAATTGAAAATAAAATTTTCAGCAATTGTCTTCATATACCCATTTTTTCTGGAGATACTCTCTGTCTCAAACAACAACTGCAGTATCTGGTCCGATAAAAATTTCCTATCTTTGCTGCATGATTAGTCATGTATGTCTAATATAAAATATACAATGTATATTAGTATTGATTAAGATACATTATAGTCTTAATATTATTATATATTGTATATTTTATGCATATTATATATATCCACACATGCATTAACTTCATATACCATTGTGAGAAATTAATTTCTTTGCAAACTTAAATAATATTTCTTGCAGCAGTTATATATCTCGATTCAGAGCATGTCTGAATCTTGGGAAACTTTTTTCTCATCAATACTGCAAGGCATTGAATGCAATTTTTGTTTAAATAATGGGGAAAAACTCATGTCATGAAATCCAAGGGAAATTTTGCATCTTGTATAACAAAGCCTTATATCATTATTGCATACAAATCATTACAGTATTTCATTTCTTTTGCAAAATACAGGTTTTTTAATCAATATAGATCTATAGATCAACACAGTGATCCTTCTTATATTTTCTTCCTGGTGAATTTAAAGTAATATAAAAAACCATGGACCAAAACATAACTCCGCACTGCATATCTCATAGTATCACCAGTGCAAAATAACTGGACTGTATTAATACTGTAATATTATTCCACATATTGCAGTGCTTCAAATATCACACACCACAGTGCCCCACAGTGCCATAGTGAAATCACAGAGATGCCAGGGGATATTTACCAGTTAATAAATGGAACTGTTAGTGAGTTTCACTGCTCAGCATATTATGACACACAAATTGAGAACTAGTAGTGAAACCATGAACCAAGGAGGTTCAGGAACCTCTGACAAAATATCCAGAATACTCTCAGTAGCACCTATAGATATACAGCAACATCTTCTGAGAAATACAGTTAAGTTTTTTAACTTTATATTATGTACGTAGCTGTAATTATTTTCATGCATTTAAAAATAAAACAAAAATATTTACATATAATACATAGACATATTTCATTTAAACAAAAGGGCCAAGCAGGATTTGCAGATGAGTCACTTTATTTACACTGATCAAACCATTGTAGAATATATATATATTTGTGTACTATATATATATTTATGTATTATACTACTTTACTTTACCAAAATTCAAGCTAATTTACACACACTCACACCCTTAGAATATGAATCCATATTTGAGACCATCTGGTGAGGAAACATAAAAATAAAAGCATGGTTTGCTTTTCTACTGAAGTTGTTGTGTTAATTCAAAATAACCCAGCCATGTATTTTTACAGATGGACTTGGTGGCCATGCTTGCCATGTGAATTCTCTACAGGGGATCTGGGAACAGCAAAAACCCTAGGATATGTGCTCCTCTGCCTGCTTGCTTGAACACTTTGAAATTTTAGGCAAACTCTGATTTATTCACCACCAAATGTTTTCCTATCTGATTAGGCAGTTTTCTACTTCAGTAAGCATGTAATATGGAGGTAGCCAAATTTCCACACTGAGAAGTGAAACAATAATATTTTTGGTTTGCAAATAAAACAACCTAAAAGAACTAGCCTGTTGGGATCATAAAAAGATTCATGGGGATTTGAATTCTAATATAACTATATTTCTGGGTATAAAGAAGTGAAAACTTAAGGTACAAAACTGTTTAGAAAAGAAACAGAAGGACATATTTGTAATAAATTATCTTAAGGGCAGAATGCTGGCATCATTTTTTTTTTGCCTTTCTGAATCCACATTTGAGTGAACTGGGCATATTATACAACTATTTAATCTATAATGTTTAATTTAGTTTAAGAGATTCTGCTTACTGTCGGAACATAACTCAGGTCATCTGAGATAGTCTGAATCAAGCAATCTATGTCTTATCTGCCAGGAACCCTGCATCTCTGAAGTAATCTTACTAACTCTATACAATGAGAAGTTATGTTTATAGGAATACATTAGGAGACTTGAATAACTGACTCAGGGCTTTTACTCATGCAGAAGCTTCCTTATACTCTGTATTATACACAGAGAGCTATCTGTTGTTCATATGAATCCTGGGAGAATGATATGCGAACCTCAGGTCATGGGGCTATTCATATCTGTTTCTATTTTGATATATCATATGTCTTTTTCTTATGGTTCCTGAATAGGCGATTATTTGTATTTAATACAACTAATTTCAAATTTTACATTTCTTATGCAGGGAAAATAGAAAAATTTACAGTGAATGCTGAGGCATGCTTATTCAAAAGTAAAGCCCACAAAATTCAACATAACTTCAATAGGACTGTACACTCAGAAGTTTTAAAATCTATAATAATACATTAAGTCAGCAAAGGATATAAATAATACAGAGACTTCCCTTAAAATCTGAATTCAACCTAATATCCTCCAGCTGTGCCAGATGTTGACTCTCATAATCCCCAGGTATTATACACATTGAATACTTAAACTTAAGACACTAATCAAGTTTATATTCAAAATTATTGATTAATCTAATTAATCTAATCTAAAGATTTTGATCAAGAGCTATTTATAAGATGTGAGTACTGATAGAGAACAAAATAAATAAAAAAACATTTAAATAATAAAAAATAACATTTTCTTCCCAACACATTATATAAAATTCAGTCCATAATATGGAAACCTATTCTTTATTTTGTACAAGATTACATATGTGACTGAAAATTATGACTTTATAAACCAATATATCTGATGGACCACAAATAAATACGCACAAAGGTAACCTGAAAATATTTTTCCAAACAAACTCTTAAAGCTATAGAGACAACTCAAATAAAGTACATGATTACAAAACATATTTGTCACTGATTTAGTAATGAACATGATCCTCAAGCAACAAATTTGTGTATGACAGAAGTATATGAAACTTGAAGATTTTCAGTTCATTTGAAGGAGAAATTAGTGCCAGATATTTCAATAAATGGGATGATAATAGGGATAAAATTACTATGGCTAATGATTTGCCTGAAATATAATTTAGTCCTTAAACTGTGTTGTATATTTTCTTATGAAGGCAGCACAAGCTGAACACTTGAACTGATGAACCTGATAGTGCTATTTTAATGCAAGGAATGACTCCCAAGATAGTCTGGAAATTGTTTCTGGCCCCAAATACAGCAGCACAAGTGGTATCTCTTGGGTTTTACATATCCCTTTGTTTCTCAGGTTTGCAGTTGCCTTCTTACCTCAATTCAAAATGCATGTAAGGATTAATATAAAATCTTGCATAGTTTAAACACAAAACTCCCTATAATAGTATCTATTCCTATACAATCTATCCTGAAGTCATCAGTTAATTTTTTTGTGGATCCCACCAAGACATATTTGTCATCAATGATGAACACAGCATTCTAAATGGCAAGGCCCCTATTATGGAAAAAAAAATACCAGCAGAACTGAAACAAGTCCTCCTTCTCCCCACTACAATTTATAAGAGACTCAAAAATAATGATTTTTATATTTTACTTTAGCTTAATGTTTTGTATTTTAGCTTAATGCTGTATTTAACAGATGTTAGGGAGCTTTTTATCTATTTCTTTGAAGAGCTGATAAGAGAAAGAACAATAAGTATATGTTCTGTGTAAAAAATAAATAACAACCTGAAAATAGCTAACATAGTCATTCACATCCAAAAACTGAAAAAAATATAAAATGCCATAAAATTTAAAAGTATTCAAATCCATACATTAAAAACACTTGAAACAAAATGTATTTTAAAAAAAAGAAAGATTGAAAGTTAATTAGTATTTAATGTACAAATGCATACAAAGATGCAGCCTTCATTTACAAATCAAGTAAGTCAATGGTAAAATTAATTGTTTATAATGAATTGTACAGTGCTTTTTTAAATATTCAAGATTATTTTTAAGTGTTGCAGTTTTAAAAATATTACAAAGTGAAGACATATAGTTTGTACTAAAAGAATATTTGTTTACACTTGTATAATATAAATAATCCCAGAGTCACTTTGGATAATGAGATGTATGGTATATAAATTAAACAAACAAATATTTTATGCTAACTGGGACCAAATTGCTTTACTGTTTCTTATGAACAGAGTCTATAGTGGAAAATAGAAAGTAAAAATAAGGTTGGGCTCTTTTTCAAACAAGTCATAAAAATAACTTTCTAATAAAATAGATCAGCTTCTAGTAAGTTTTCAAGACATTGATCCAATGTAGCTGTTTAAGTATTGTTAAATATCTAAATTACCTCTGTATGTATCCAGAACTGGTAAAGGAGATTAAATTGGAGATGAACAGCATATACTGAAGGTGGAATGCAAAAAGCCAGAGGGAGGTAAAATATCTAAAAGAAAAGGAATAATGACTAAAATATTCCAAAGCTTTTTAAATCAAAACAAGGCAAATAAGGAATTTCAGAAATTAAGAGATAAACCTTCACTAGTCTAGTGTCCTCTAAATCTACCAGACTATAGTTATTTTTCTAAGCTAAAATCAAGCTGGGGAAGGCTGGATTCTACCGTGCAACTCTATAGTGTGGATGTAAAACTAGCTGCATATTCGTAACATGCCTCAGACAGTATAATAGAAAGAGCCAGAAAATTCTTGGCATGCATCTAGGTCATTAGAAGCATCCCATCATATTCTAACACTGTGAAATATGTTTCATGAAATCTAGTAGCAATAAAGATGTGAAAATAACAAAATGGGTTGCCATGTTTTATTATTTTAAATTTCTTAACTCATTTATTCTCCTTGTTAGTTTTCTGATATGGAACACTTTGCTAGTCACAATAATGAATTCCTGAAGCAACAATGCTTTTCCTACTACTCATGTGCTTCCATTTCATTATCATTAAAAATCTGAAATCCCAAGGCCAAAAGTGTTAGCACATTTATCCAACAAAGGCTTATATTATTGCTTGCATTTGTATCATAAAGGCTTTTAAGAAAAGAATTTGGAACGGTTATTATCAGTAAACTGAAAATTATGAACTGACAGCATATAGCCTTTTCCAAAGCAATGAAGAGAGGTTTTGAGAAGTTTGATTATTTTCCATTTTGGCATCACAAAAAAATTCACTTTTAGCACAGTGAAACAAAACAAGCAACATGAAATATTTGTGCTTCTTTGGTGGATCCATCTTAAATGCTGTGCAAATTAGAAAATTTGGTCTCATTCTGCCAGAGTTGTTAGATAACCATGTCCTGACTCCATATTTATAAACTGTGATGCTCCCATATCTTCAAGAAAATCTCACTTTCAGACAGAAACAAGAAAATAAATTTATCATGTAACTTAATCTATATACTATATTAGCACATTATTTTAATATTTATTTAAATAGTTATAAATCTAAATGACAGTTTTCTGGTAGCTAAATACAATAATTTCCTAGTTTGTGTCACTGCTTCCTTATCATTTCTAAAGCTTACTGTAAAATCTGGTGATTGCTTTACTTTTTTCTTTTATGACATGCACTACATGCTGGATATTCCCACTTACCCATGATGCAAACTTTTGCAAAATAGACTGCCTTAATGCTGTGAATAAGTTATAATGTTCAGAACTATGGTGTGCTTGGTGTCCAGCCCATAATAAATTAATCTCTGCAAAAAAGGAACATGATTTTGTGAGCCATGGAAATAAAGGATATGCAATATGATGATAAAATTCACATTTCTAAATATAAAATCTAACAAACAGAAAATATACCCTTTCATGTGCACAGAAGATACATGATACCAATTCTATGGAAAACAAATATTAAATGTTGGCCCAATCAATATCCCAGCAGTTACTTCTGAAAAAAATATCAGACACATGCAGAGCATGGCTTCTGGAATTCTTTTCAACTCCTTTACCAGCAATAGCAAAAGGAGACATTTGCATTTTCTTCCGTATAATAAAGTAGCATGTTTTATCTCTGTGCGAAAGTGTGTATAAATATATGAAGAGCCACAATTTCTCTATAGCCTTTTGCTTGAACTAGCCCATTTCTCCAGCCACACCAAATTTTTTGTACTATTCAGTTTTCAAACAACTACTATGCTAATGAAAAGACAGATGGAATACCAAGTCATAAATCTCTTTACGTAATTTATTTCCAACATTCTATTTAGTTGGAAGGAATAACAATATATAAGTGATAGAAAATTATTTATTTGTAAACTGGAGAAGAATACCTGAAAAACAAAACTGTAAAAAAAAAGAAATAGCGTTTTAACAGGATTTAACCTGATTTATAAATGTATATTTAAATTTGCGAGTAAAATTAAATAAAGAAACATATGCTGCTTGTTCTATTGCAATTATTCTTGCATCCTCTTTAGGTTTAGGTAGTTCCTCTGAAGATGAACATTTTATACCTTTCTGCAGAAAAATCAGGTATCTTTTCCCTCCTATGCTAGAAGTCCAAAGAATCTCTGAATTCTTCAGTTTCTTGCAAAGACATAGAATACAAGGATTTTTCACTTGTAATAATTTATGTAGAGATATAAATTGATATAACACAAATTGATTATTTGAGGTTTTAAATTTATCTCAAATTTAAAAGAGGATATTCAGGCTTTTACAACTGACAAGCCACAGAGAGGTGAACCAAGTGTTATCAGAGGCAATTTGTCAATTTGGTTCCTTTGCATATTTTTTTGCAACATCTCAAAGATGTTTTCACAGGAGTTTTTGCAATTTGTCACAGATGGTCCGCTATCCAGAACAAGAGAAAACTACAGAAAGACCTGAGACAAGATTGCAACATATGGTTGAATAAAGTGTAGAGCAACAGCATGCACTTGTCCAGAAAGCTAACCTATTTGATTTAGGGAAGGATGCAAGGCTGCCAACCTCTCTCCTACTTTTTATATTTTACATCAGACAAACCTCAACCCTGAAAAGTCTTCTAAAGGTCCAGCAACTCTGCCTTGTGTTCCTAGTTTTGCAGCAACCCAAGATTTCAGATTATCCATAATAAACTCAAAGCCTAGAGATGATGATCAAATGCTTGAAGTCACAATTAACACCTTAGGACCACGATTTCTATAATTTTACTCAAGAGAAAGGAAAGCAGACACAAGTTATCTATAGCCCAACACATGCATATTGTTCTTTGTCTCTCTTTGTCACTCACTGTCAGTAGACATTTACATTACTACCATTTCTTTAAAGTAAGTCAGAGTAGTCAGATCACTATTAGTTTTATAAATCTTGGATATATGAGTATGTGTTTGGCAAACTGAACTAAAAAGACCATATCTTTCACGTTTATCAAATTTATAGCCTAAAATGTATGAGAGAGTCTTAAGTACATCATTGAATGAAGGTGGTTGGAGTCCAGATGTTGTTTTGTTATATAGATGTTATAAGTTTTGATGAATGAAGTTTAAAACGTCTGTTGATAATCTGAAAAATGATTGGACAGGAGCCAGGGGAACCCGTCTCAGCAAATATGCCATTAAACATATTTGATATAAACTGCTAAACATCTACTATGCAACATTCTAAAAATTAATACAATGGTATCCACTATATCAAACTATCAGGAGGGTGATGCTTTATATCAAAAGCTAAATGAAATATTTGAGTTCATCTAATTCCAAGATACTGGAAAAAATTCAAACTAAGTGTAAAGCTAGATATTAAAACTAATAACCAGCAAATTCTGACTGTTTTACAAAACAACCTAATCATCCATGACTGCACCATGAATCTCTCACAATCCATACTGCTATATTCCCTGCCTTTATGATTTAACCTATTAGAAAAGAATCCCTAATATCAAGTCTAAGAAATATTTTTTAAATTATCTTCGGTATAAGTATACAGTATTCTTAAACTTTAATTCCTAAAGAAAATAAAATATGTTAATCCACCCTTCCTAATAAATTCATGAGGGGCTAAATTATTCATTCAACTGCAATACTGCACAATAATTTATATTTGAAATACTTCCTAGGAGTATGACAGAAGCTGAATGAGCAAACTAAAAAAATCTAAAAAGTGTGGAGGTTAAAGATCCGTCTCCTTAGTTGTTTTAAAAGCATATACTTCCTATCACAAACTGTGTGTAACACAAGCCTCAATGCTATGAGATACAGCTGCATAAATACAGTACCACAACTAAATCTTATTTTTTCCTCTCCAATTTTTTTTTGTATTGTGAAAAGTTCAAGGAAAGCAATCCATGATGATTTTTATATTCCTCTTATTCATGCTAAGATCAAATAATATTCAGAAAGAATTATCACAAGTCCTTTTTATTATTAAACAGCATTCAATTAAACAGCTTCCTAAATCAGTGAGGACAACATCAAAGTATGTTATTCAGTTTAATTATATTAAACAGTCAATTGGAAAAATTAGTATGTTTAAAAAACACAGTCCAAAAAGCCATGCGCAGTTGGGACTGAGCTCCAATTGTTAACATTTGCTGTGGCATTTCCTATGGCTTAATTGGAAACAAAATGATCAGTTAAAATAGCAGCAAAAAATCCACTGATATATCTTCTTTCGATCATTCCATCAACAATTCCATACAATATACATTCCAATATATATTGACTCAGATGTCCCCGAGTTTGATCTGACATGTTCTTAAATAATAGTATATAACATTGCAGCCTTATCTTGGATTTTCTAATCATATTGAAAATTAAAGTTTAATTTTGCTTTTATTATACTAATAGTGTTTTTAAAGAAAAAAATAACTTTGTAGATTTTTGTTAATAAACAATTAATAAACACATTAACTTTGTTAATTTTTGTTAATAAGAGTTAAATTTGCAGTGTGCACATTTATTGGGTTGCTTTAAGGGCATTTTTCCACCTCAAAACATTATTGTTTATTAACTTTATTCAAATATACATCTTTTGCTTTATACATTAACTTTGCTTTATACATTAACTTCAATATAAATATTTGAAGAACATAATTTTCAAATGAGATGAATAAAATATAGCATAGTTTTATTTCAGATTATTTATTTAATCTGATCTCTCAGATGAAAATGCCAAATACTGTGACTACTTTTGAAGCAAAGATTGTGTAGAAATAGTATATGATAGAAATGATATTAGATAATTTAGCTTCTGTTATATTATTTAGATTCGGTAGAAACACAAGAATTAAACTTAAATTTAGGCCATCTTGAAATATCTGAACCAAGGATTTGTTTTTTAATTTTTTAATTTGAGGATGCATACTTAGGAAAGAAACAATGAGAATAGTCACCTTTCTTTTAACCCTCATTCACATGATATGGCATTGTTTTCAGTTGGTTTTTCTCAGAGACTCTGCTTGGCTTAACTGCTAAAAGAAAGATTAAGCACAACTTGCTTTTCGTTTTAAATCTATCATAGATTTTTTTTGTGCCTCCAATAATCTTTGAAAATGCTTGTCCCCCATTCATAGGAGATAAATAGCCCTTGGTAAGTAGATGGAGGAGTTTCAGTCAAGCTTTGTATTTAGACTTCAATATATGGGGAAGTATATAATGGATATTGTTTATTTTTATGCTAATTCATTCTGTCAAGGTAGTATACATGTGAAAAAGCCAGACCAAAAAAAAAGTAATGCTAAATACAATAAAAATCCACTACTTATTCAAAAAAGAAGAGCCAGTTATAATAAATTAAGTCTTGGAAATATGCTGCTATGAGAGTTTGAAGAAAAAATGATTTACTCAAAAGGCATGGGTAGGCTGGGCTTGTCATGGCTGAGAAATCATCTTCAGATGAAGAAGAGGAGAATGGCATTCAAGGAGCAGGCACTCAAAGTTCAGGCAGAAGCAATAGCAGAGAAGCAGCTTCAGACTCAAATGACCTTATTCCAGGAAGTCATAACAGACTCAGAACATTGTGAATCTGATTGGCTCCCAATTGTCAGAAAAATGAGAAAATGCTATAAAGCTCCGTTTATTTTTTTTAAATTGTATTTTGAATATAATTATATTAAGGCATGCTGGACTGGAAAGAGACAAGTGTGATTTTAGAATTGACAGAGAAGATATTTAAATAGTGCATATCTTTGGCCTTTTAGGATAACCATCAATTTACCCTTTAAGTATAACTGGAAACTACAGCAGAAGCAAAATGCATCTGCGCAGACTCAGGATCCCTAAGGTGACCATTATAATGCTGCCACTGCATGAGCTGCATGAGTTGCCAGTCTGTTTCTAGGTGCTGTTCAATGTGTTGGTTATCAATGTGTTGGTCCAGGTTACTTAAAAGACTGTCTCACCCCAATAGGTTTAGCCCACTCCACCTGTGCCAGCAATTAGGGCATGCTTCAGATCCTGTCAATCAAGGAATTTCAGCTGACAGGATCCAGAAGATGAGTCTTTTCTGCCATGGCACCATCCTTTGGAACATTATCCCTCATGAAGTAAGGTTGGCTCCCACCCTTTTGGACTTCTGAAAAAGCCTAAAGACCTGGCTTTGTGGATTGGCCTGGGATGCCTATTCTTTGCTTTTGTTTTCCATCTTGTCTTTCCTTATTTTAATCTTTTTATTTATTATATTTTGTATACTTTTGTAATCTTTTAATGTGAGTTGCCCAACTTTTCACTTTTCATGAGTAGGATGGCAAATAAATTCAAATAAATAAATAAACCAAACAAACAAAAAATATGCCACAGACTAACACTTAACAGAGCAGCCATGATGGCACTGGAAAAAAATATTCAAATGTCATGATATCTCTTTTCCTACAAAGTTCAGAATTGTGAAAACATGGTATCCCTGTGACATTCTATGGAAGTGAAAGCTGGATTTTCAAAATGCAGAATAGGAAGAGACTTGACACTTAAATTCTGGTGTTGGAAAGACTCCTGAAAATATGGATAGCCAAATATATCATTTCAGAGTTCTCACTCAAGGCACAAATGACCAGGCTCAAAATTCTATGTAGCACACATATTATGAAAAGACATAGCTCACTGGGGAAGGCTTTCATGCTGGGAAAAGAAGAATGAAAAAAGGAGATGATGCAAGGTGGATCAAATAGAGTAGTGATGGATGCACTATTGGAAGTATGGGATTAGAGATAGATCATCATGAAAAAAATCCATAGAGATGATTGACAAAGGTTGACACTGACATTACTGGTACATAATCAAAATAAATTGAGCAATCAGGGCAGGGCTGGAGGTATTGGCATAGAACAGTTTCACAAGGAAGTTTCCAGTAAAGATGGTGCATATGAGAAAAATTGACCATTATTGGAGAATATTCAAGCACTTCAAGATGGCCATTATGTCTGAGCTTATGATATTACTCTCAAAATTCCAACTCTCAAAATTTCAAATCTCAAAACTGTTACTCTAATAGGTGTTTTTAGGATAGTGCCTCTAAAAGATCCAACAGGCAAATATAAAGCTACTAATACATAGTAACAGGGATTATAAAACAATATTTAATCAGCTGCGGTCTTGTCAGTATTCTCTGTGTAAGCAAACCAGTGGTGCCTTTTTGCCAACATGTTTAGACATTCATTTTTCCCAGACATTTTATAGATTTGATTGTTTAATTTTCAGTTTATCCTCCTGTATAACACTGGGACAGAGTTTAATAGAGTGGCTGTTATGTATTGTTCTTTTATTCACGTTTATTCTTTGTTAAATTTTAATACAATAATTACTGTTAACATTCTGTTTTTAATCATTTAGACAACATTGAAATACACTGGGATTCAAGAACTATTGGATTGATTACAGGATACAATAATTACATATCATTAATTAAGTGTCATTATACAGTTTTGTGAGAAATATACACGAATGAGCTTAATTCAGCTGAGAGTATTGGCCAAACAAAAATTGAAAAGTTAGACTTTTAAAATGTGTTAAGTCGTAACATGATGTCAGAGTTTTGAAAGCTGTATAAAGCTGATGAATCTGTTCAACACTTAGCTGGTTGCAAATATTAGTAGGAGAGTCTTTCCAGTTGTCCCATGTTACTAGAACAGCCTAGACAGATATATCATGTTGCTGCCACTTTTGACTTTCATTTCCACTAAGTGATTAGGTGATTACTTGAATTCAATTGTTGCTTGCTGCTTTGCTCATTTCTTTGCTGTTCACATTACTGTTTATTATTTTACTGCTTATTTTTACATTTTATTACTATGGAAATGTTAGATCAAGAAGTAATTCATATGCATGAAAAAATCAACTTATCTTGCTTTAATCATATTCAAATACATTTCTTCCATTCTGTTGTTCCATATCAATTGTTGGCTTTCTCCCATAGTCATTCTAAACCGTGGATACAAAATATAAACTTCTGACATTGACATAATTGCTCTTAAATTGTTTTAAACAAACTTGCACAATGTTAGGAGAAGGCAGGGGGGAGAGAGAAAGAAAAGGGAGACGAATGAATGTAAAATGCTTTTTTAGAAAACAAAACTGGCAAATTTATTGCTTCAATCTAACATCTGATTTTTTTCATTCAGTTATTATTTATATGATTCAAAAACTAAAATCTTTGTGTGGTCTGTCAAAGATTCAAGGAGTAGGCCAGCTAGTATCAACTTGGAAATCAGGGGAAATGTTCCCAGAATATACATGCCAAGAATGAGTGCTAAACCTGCCTTAGAGATCTGTGAATATGCCAAACAGAAACCTCCTGCCTGATTTTCTCCCATACCATTTGAAAAGGACAGCAATCCCTCCCACAGATAAGATCCACAAAAGTTATAGCAATCCAAACAAACCACCAATCTGAGATAATGGAGACAGAAAATTCAACAGCCAAATAATACACAGCCTCTCCATAAAAAATAAAGGTAATCCCACCACACCCACAAAAAAAATCTTAAGATAGTTTTCAACACACCCTATATCTTAAAAAGTTATGTGTTGTTGCTATTATCAAGAAAAAAAACAAAAGTTCTTTATTTTGCTCATTTATCAGATTTATAACTAAGACACAGAAATAAAATTAATAAAAAATAGAATGAAAAGATAAAGTGAACATGGTTAGCAAAAGTGAAAATGTCTTAATTCAGGTAAACCACTTTGAATCCTCTGCCATCCCCTTCTCCTCTTCCCTTCAATCCTTCCCAGCATCACAATCTTTTCTAATGAGTCCTCCCTGCG
>JANHZU010009442.1:213071-223472 GCA_032468055.1 Acrochordus granulatus | reverse complement strand
TGGGGGCTTGTAATGGATCATCCGACTTTCCATTGTTTCCTATGGGAAACCTCGTTTTGGTTTAAGAGCATTTCGGACTAAGAGAAGTCTTCCGGAACAGATTAGTTTCACAATCAGAGATTCCACTTACTAATACAGAATGAAGCAAAATATTTTAATATTGGATATATTGAAGAATATTTTTGAATAATGGATCCAGAAATTAATCTTAAGAATGATTGCCTCTGTACATAGATTATATTTTAAAGATGTTATGAAAGAGGAACAAGTTTTATCTGACAAGATTGAGACTTCTCTGAAAGTAGATTTCAAATGACAAACTACAAGAATGTATGGAAAAAGATGCTACATGGACACACACAAAAACCCCAATCAGTTGCTGCATTAATAATTAAAAAGGATATACAGATAACAAGTGAAGAGAGAGATCTGGATCATTTTTTTATATTGAATTTACAAAAGAGACTTTTAAAGGTTTGCAGAATTTTGTTAGAAGGCACAAATTAAAAATGAAAATAAATCAAATTCTAGACATTATTTGAAGGGACTAAAATCAAGATTGTTAAAAATAAAAGAATATAAACTTGGTTTAATGGATTTACAATACATATTTATTGAGTTAAAATAGATATGTCATTATCTCTGATAATTTTTAATGGACTTTTGTTAATCAGGACTGATTGATGCAATTTTATAGGATTGTTTATAGATAAGACATGGGATATGGGAAGAAGAGATCATTAATTGTGATATTTTGCTAACATTATTGGTGTCATGAAGGGGAAGTCATTTCTTAGATATGAATTAAAACAGCAAATGTGGTTCAATATAAACTAAGGGAAAATCTAACTTTACAGATACATTAGTAAAGTCTGAATTGGTAGCAACTGATTGGTATAAAGATTATGGAATAGAGCAATAGTTGCTGCATTTTTGTGACACAGAAGTAACTGAAGTATTTATAAACAGTACCGTATATATACAAAAAATATTTTGGAAGCAAAACAATGCAACTAAGGCAAGAAATTTAAATATTTTAAGTTTAATTAAATTATTTTAATTAAATAATTAATCACATTGTTATAATTAGTTTTGTTATTATTTATTTTAATAACCCTGCCTTTCAGTATGAGATGATGCTGATCAGGCAGGGACCAGTAGTACTTACATAAGAAAGAACCACTATGTTAAGAGTAGGCAAGTGTCTCTTCTAAAAATTGACACTTTCAATTATTTTGATAAAGTAGCAGAAAAAGTACTAGAATATAAACCCTGTAGCAAATACACACAGACATGTATAATTGGCTTAACTTCTGCATCCGGCAGCAGTCAGATCTTTTCTATATATACAGCTTTATTTGCTCCAACCATGTCATGTCTGTGAACTTCTGCTCTAAGCCAGTTCCTGTATATGGGTGGAAGTGTCTAGGTTTATTACTCTGCTCGTCATGAAGACAGACACTCTATGCAGATCTGCATTTGTAGGGAAATTTGGCATGCTAAATTCCCCCAGATTTCTTCGCTGAATATAATTATGTTTTTATATTTAGTTACAATAAGATGCTAGCATGAAGGTAGATTACTATCATAAGTGTAGCGTATTATGTATTTTCCTGAAGACAGAGCTTCAGTGAATTAGATTTTATACAAAACAAGTTGCCTATTGTACCGTTGAAATCCACTGTGTATTCTGACTTTTTATAGGCAACCTATACTTGGTGACAGCTCAAATCATTGAAAAGCTGGTTATGAGATGGTTTCATCTGCACCAGTAACAGCACAAAACAAATCCCTCTACAAGACCTTGCCCGGAGCAGTCATTTCTGGTTATCATCATTGTATATATTTATGATTGCAGCACTGGGATATAAGTACTGTTTTTTGAAAACTTTTATAAGTCTTATTATATTCAGAGATTCCTAATGACTAACAGAGAGTGAAGGCTTTTTTTTTTTCAAAAACTTCAATGCCTAGATTGAAGAACAAGGGGAGAGGGAGATATTGAAAATACCAATAAATTGTACATCCTCACGTCACAAATGACTTGTTTGTATCTTTTGAACATTTACTAACAGATATTTCCTAGGATTTCTATAATTTTTAAAGCATATTATTTTTTTCCTCACTTCCAAAGTTTAGTTGCTTCTGCTGCTGTCCTTAAATTTAAATATAGCCTACATTCAGACTGGAGAATTAGGAAAGAGTTCCTCATTAAATGTCTTTACTTCAAGCTTCCTAGTTTGAGCAAAATACATCACCAAGGAATAGAACTCAACTCCTACAGGAATGGGAGGTTCCCACCTATTATCCATGTTCTTCCCTTGCTTATTTCAGTGGGGAGAACATCATTACCGGCAGCTTTTTCCTACAGCCTTTTATTTAGCATCTTTAGAAATTAAGAAATTGTTGACAAAGGACATCTGTTAGTTATTCTATTGTTATATATGATCATGTCAGACTGAGTCTTATATGTCATAGAATGCAAGGATGGGTCATAACAAACTGATATTAAGCCCCTCCAAGTTTCAATGGTTCTGTAACAACAAACATTTGATACCATTGACTGCAATTATTACTCTCAACAAGATCAAATCTCCCTTGAAAAAGGAGTTCATGATCTGGAAATCTTCTTGGACTCATGTCTCATGCTCATACAGAAGGTGGAAATTATATCTAGGAAAGCCTTTTCTTATTTCTGACTTAGACCAGAATGCTTTGATGATGGTACCTCATGCCTTGATCACAAAACAATTGCTGCACTTGTTATCAATATGTTTCAGGACCCAATCCAAAACTGTGTCATTCAAGAAATGCCTCAGTATTAATGGGGTATTTTTTGAATCAGAGTATTTTGGCCTCCCAGACTTGTTTACACAAGCACTAGAGTTAATAGCACATTTAAATATGCATAGGAAAAACAAATTTTATACAGTATTGCACTGTATTGTGGCAAAGCCATACAAGGCATAACATTGGGATACTTTACATATCATCTTGTCAAGTTGAGTATTTGGAGAATACTGAGCTGGAGATCTTTACAAAGTTTGCTAAAAACATACACACAAACAAGATATACATGGGGTGTGCACACATTAGTACCCATATACTGGAACTTACTTCCTCCAGACATAGATTTAGGCTCTGCCCCATGTTCTATAAGGCAATGAAACACTATGCTTTTTTCCTTAATTATTATTGAAGTGACATATTATGATGGGTTGATGTGATCTGTATTAAATTTAGATGCCTTATTTTATTGCATGTTGTGTCTTTCAGATGGGGAAAGCTACAACAATTTTAAAATAAATGAATGGATCATAATTAAACTTATAAAATATTCTATAAATGGAATATATACAAGAAGAGAGAGAACACAAAGGAACAATAATTCCAAGCCTTCTAAATGTTAACTAAATTCAAACTTTGGATGACTGATATGGACAAATAAATTGAACTTTAATGCACAGAAAACAGAGGACTTCTGATTGACTAATGACTGGAGCCCACATTTGCACTCCAGAAATCAGTAAAGAATCAAATTCCACATTTTGCATCATCTATCAAGCACAAGAAACCAGAATAACTCTATGAATAAGCCAAGCAGTTTATTTATTGTTGGATCACCTATTTACAAGAATCTCACAAGACTGATTGCATTCCCACATGTACTATCACATAAGAGCTTCACTAGTCAGGCCTATGTCACTTCCCCACCTCCCCAGAATGACTTCATACTGCCAACAACTCTTTTATCTCCCTCTTCTTTAGCCAGTGATTCTTCCACATTAGTTAGACTAGTATATAAAACATATGAAAAATGCCCTGTCTGATTGTTCAAAAACAAAAGAAAGAAAAGAATGTCTGCATTAATTGAGATAAAGTATGCTATTGACTCATTTTCAAATTTTGGTTTTACTCTATCAAGGGCAGGAATTCTAAAATTCCCCACCAAAATGAATTCTAACACACTGCCCATCTATCAGCTTTCTTTTAAAAATGCACTGGAAAGCCTGAGGTAATTTATGAAAAGAGGAGTAGGGTTATTTTTTTTTAATTGGATTCTGTCTGAATTGAGTATTTTTAATTTTGTTTTGTAATATTTAATTTAATTTTATTTGTAGCTGCCTTGAGCTATTTTTCCCCATCTTCAGTTTGAAAATCAAAGACTTGTTTTGCTCTGAAAGCAAGTTATATTATATATTAGAAAGCATCTATTCCACCTCTGGAAATATGAAATTAATATTTTTAAAATTACACTTTAGCTGCCAATTATTCAGCAGCTTGTTCTGTCGGACTTGTAATGGTGAAATAGTGATTTTAAAATAAAATCTTGGCTCTTCCAAAAAAATCACAGAACATAAGCCTCTACTACAGATTGGATCATCCCAAGATAGTGGAGGAAATTTCAGAGCGCACCAGCATTTTATTCTTATCTGACTAAACCTCTTTTAATTACCATTCTTATATCTTACTGAATTAAACTAATCTTCAAACAACTGGCCAAATTTTTTTTTATATATATAAAATATATACACTTATAAATATAAGTGTATATATTTTATATATATATATATACACACACACACATTACTACCAAGAAAAGATTGCAGCATGGGAAAGAAGAAGAAACAACAAAGACCAAATTCAGATATTGTTCTGTCTGAAGCAAAAAATATACAACCTAATAGAATCCAAAAATAATCTGAAAACTTCAGTAATGACATACTAGCATTAGCATTATCAATAAACCAAGTCCTGGACTGAGAATGAGTGACTGGTCCAAAGTCATCCAGCTGGCTTTCACAGCTAAGGTGAGATTAGAATTTACAACTAGACCAAACTGGCTTTTCATGCTCAGTCAATGTCTTTTCCAGGACCTGCATAGATAGGAAAATAGGGAAATGAGAGGAAGAACTGCTTTCATTACTTCATCACAACCTTTAAAGGTACTAAGAAAGAAAATACTTGAAGATATTCTGGCACTGTCAGTGTTTCAAGCTTAGAAAGTAGCACTGCCTTCAGCAAAGCTACCTAACTGAAAGATTTTCACAATTTCCAGCTTTCAAGCCAGAATGTCTCTTTTGCCAGAAGAATGGATTTTCCTTCTGTCAGCGTGAGTTTGGTTGATAGAATTCTGTGTTCAGTATGATATATATTATATTGTTACATCTTGGTATGAATGTTATACTTCTCAAAATGAAAATCTTGAGTTTTTCAGGACAAATTAAGTACTGCCAAGTCAGCTATGCTGTTGTTTATGAAGCATATCCCCAATCTCTCTCACACCCACACATCAAACTTGGCTACTTCTCATGATGAATATTTCTCTCCCCTTCATATTATTGTCTCATCTCCATACATTTCCTTACATCCCACCCACTCTCTCCCTAAATCAAATCTCAAGTTTTTCCCAATAGAATTGCTGTATGTCTGATTACCTCCTTCCTCTTCTATTTAACTCAGAAACTCCCTGCATTCTACTAGCCTAGTTCTGACACCCATCCCTTGTTCTGTCATCATTGTTCCCATTAGGAACTGACACTATTCCGTTCTTCCATTCAATAGCTTGCATTAATTTATGATATATTCCCATCATTTTTCAGATGCTGTTTCAATATTGTCCACAGACAAAATCCAGTGATATTAAGTACTGTCTAAAGAAATTTATAAATGCTCATTGAAGATGCCTCATTTATTTGAAACAAAACAAGTAGATAATAAAGGGAAGGACTGTTATTAAACACATTGACTTAATTTCCCAATCTCAGCAAAGTTTCACACTATTTAATCCATGTACCAAAAACCTCACAACAAAAAAACTTTATTGTAGGCTGGAATTATTCAAGCACCTACACTGATCACTGGAAAAATGAAACAGTGCCCATGATTAGCTCTATCAATTATTTATCTCTGTAAATATTTGTGATATGATCATCCAAGTGTGGCAAATGAAGACTGTGTAGCTCCTACACAGGAATTATTTATTACTATTAATAAATAGTATTTATTTTTAAAATAATATACATAAGGAAACATAAAAGACATGAAAAAATACAATGGTAATATATAAATAATGAGATACAAGTAAAGAAAAAATCTAAAAAGACCATAGCAAATACAGTTTTCCTATATGTTAACTATGGAATTATATCATTTTAAAGAAAAATTAAGAATTATTAAGCTTTAAACTACCTGTCAACACTAACATTGTACATTTAACTAAAATTACAAGCAAACAATATTAGTAATCTCATTTCTTATAAAGCTGAAATATGTAGAAAAAAACATTTTTTGATGGGGGTAAAATATCTGTATATTATAGTCCAAATATAGATTTTTCATGGCATCAACCCTTTAACACAACTGTGTCATTAGTAGTAATACTGTTCTGTCACTACTCATTTTTCTTTACAGCAACTCTTCAGAAAACAGTTCAAAATGCTCACCATCAACAACAACAAAAATGAAAGTACATAAACATCTTACCATGAGCCATGCGATGAAACCAATAATATCCAAAATCTACTCCAATGAAGGTCAAATACCATGTCCATGATGAATCCCATGGTAGTTCTATGATTCTATAATTGTTCCACACAGAGATGTACACTGGTATTTCAACACTTCTAGAAATAATGCTGAAATTGAAAAACAGAAATTGCACGTTAAAGATGTATCAGACTATCATCCTCAGTGTTTTGTTTTGGATTTAATCATATCCATCAAAAATCATGGGAAAAAAATCATGGTTCCTGGAACTAAAAACAGAGCAGATGTTTAATCTATCAAGCACAAGAGTTTAAAAAGATAAAAAACTTATCGTAAAAGATTCTGCTCATTATCAACATGGCAGAAAAAAGAATAAGCTGAGGTACAAGATAAATACATAAGCAATTATTGCAGCGGTGCTGGGATCTGAATAAAATGTCTATTTACATGATGTCTAAGGTAAGTAAAATGTAACTGTAATGCTCTGACCAGCTGATTTTTACCCCAGCAAAGAGCTGCGATGATCAAAGTCTGGTATCACTAAGCTACCATTTGAGAAAACAGGACCTCAATTTTTCTTAGTTATTATTCCAAATCCCCTAGTGCATTGAAGATGAGAAGACATGAGGGAGGCATGAGAAGGAGGGGGGGCATGAGAAGACCCTGTTTCACCCTGATTGTCATGGCCCACCTGTGCCTCACTCAGAGCCCTCCAACAGCTGGCCTGATTTTCAAACCAAGATATCTGTTTAACCTCATTTTGGCAGCTGGAGAGCCAAGAATTTCACACAAGTTTCAATAGCAGGTGTACTTGTCCTTTGCTGAAGCATAACACCTGGAAAATGTTTAACTTTTGTAAGAGTCTTAATAAATATTGCTAAAGATTGTTTTTAACAAATGTAATTCACCATATTTTATAACTTGAAATGATGCCACAAATATTAACCTAAATTCTTAACCATTTAAACAACTGGCCAGAATGAACTAATACTGCTCTATAGGGATTAGGGACAAGAAGGAAAAATTCTCCCAACACTGTTTTTCCAGGACATTTATTTATATATATTCTTTTGCATATAGTATCACTTATTAGTTATTAGTAACTATTACCAGAACATAGTTACATATACTCAAGGCTCACTGAATCAAAAGGGTGTAAGAGTGCCTGACTCAGCTTGGATAATGACCACAGGGTTTTCTTACTTTGCCTTAAGTACTTTAGTGTTTCTGCAACATAACCAGACATAGAAAGATATTTCTACATTTATCATTGAGCACTTTTTCTATAGGTTGTAGCTAAAGCTAGAGATTAATTCTACAGTGCAGCTTTCTATCTGAAAATTATATGTTTGATCCATACATTTTAAATTAATCATTCGTGTATTATTGGAATTACTGGCTTATCTAATGTGCTAAATATGGAAACAGATTTACAATTCTTGTAAATTATTGCATGAAGTCTTGGATGAGAGTGGTAACTGACGAAAGGTGGCAACCGATAATCTCAGTGTACTTACATGGAGGTAGTTTTGCAAAACACAGATGCCACTGAATTAAATTCCTGGGCATGAATTGGTAACTTTGCTCATAATAAAAACATTGGAGCAGATCAGACAGAATTTTGTTTGTTTGTTTGTGTGGAGGTCTGCTGAATGTTTCAGCGCATAATATATCTTGAAATACATTAATAGCCAGAGGGAAGAGTGAGAAGGCAGGACATATTTTCAGAGCAGTGGATTTAAATCGGTATTAGTTTTCAGTGACAGACTTCCAATGATCCTGTTAAGTTGGAAGCAGAGCAATTATTCACTGAGTTTCTAGATACAGCTGATTTGTAATCTCATGAATGTCCAGAAATTAGCAAGGTCATTACAAAACAGAAGACAAGAAATCTTTGTTAAACACATTTTTTCTTAGTAGACATTATTATTTTCTCAGTTTACTCCAGCATGGACATTCTTAAATTTTATTACTTTAACTCATTATGCACAGCAGGGAGCTGGTGGCTGAGATTTCCAAAAATCACAGACATCTGTTTTCACTTCAGCTTCTAACTAACAGAAAGGGAAAACTGGGTTCAAGAGGCTTCCTGAACATAAATCACAAAATTTGGGGTACCATGATAAATTGAATCTTCATTCAAAACATTCAGCCTGAAAAAAATACTGTTTTTCCCTGCAGTAATGTAATTTTATTTATTTATTCATCAAATTTACATGGCCACCCATCTCCCAAGAAGTGACTCTGAGCAATGTACAGCAAAAAGTATTTTAAAAAATAAATATATCAAAAACAATCAAATTAAAAAGTTAAAAAAATATAAAACCCAAGAGATTAAATCAGCAAGGCAGCCACCTGAAGATTTTATTGGTCCCCCAAGAGCCCCAAGCCAGATGACATAGCCAGGTCTTAAGGGACATAGTAACTTGAATATCTGAGGAAATTGACATGAAAAGGACAGATTTTTTTTCCTGAGTTCACGAATTATAGTGAGTTAGGATTTTTAACCCTGCTTTAAAAGTCATGGTAGTCTACTTCTTTATATAATGATGAGCTAAAATGACGACCATGTACATCACACTAGTTCAAAGCCACAGTGTGGTTTAATGCAATGAACCTGAGCACTTAATAACAGCCCCACCTCATTCACAGAACTTTACAAAAATAAAAATAAGATTATTTCCCATTAGTACTGCCTTCCCATACTCCCATGCTTCCCATCTTTTCTTCTTGCCTTTATTCTGAAAGAGATCAACACCACTGCATGGACCCAACCACATATCAGCTCCCAAACAGCCTTGCTTTCAAGCCCAGAAGGACAAGAATTTAATAAATGCTGGGTTAACCCAGGTGGCTGGGTTAACGGGACATACTCAGGATCTTGTTCACTTCCTCAGGAGACACAAAATTAAACTCCTTCCAGGTGACCTTGTGTGTGTTTGTGTGTCATGAAATTAGCTCTTATAAATGCACTTAAAATATTTAATTATTTTGTAACATCTTTTGCCTTTTCCTTCCATGCATGTCATGCAACAAAGCCAAATCAAACACTAGACATTAATGCCAAATTCAGATATTTTTCTGAATCATGCTACAGTGTAGAAAAGAGGTAGGAGACAAATTTTTGGCATTTTTTTAAAACTGTTGCTGCTTTAGGAAAATTGTGAAGAGCAAACAGTAATTGTGTTCATGTCTCTTTATACTGAATTTCATTTCTTCTTAATCTGTTTCCTATGTGCCTTAGGATGAAAATCAAACTTTTGTGGTTTTGTGTCTTTCCCTGATTGTATTTTTAAAAGAAAGCAGAACAAGTACTTTATGATGTAAGTTTCATTTGCCTGCCACTGAACCAGCAATTTCTTAGAATTCTGGCTTACTAAGAAGAAAGCTTTGATTGTTCTTGCTTATTCTACCAATGGAAGAACTAAACATGGAAGCTCCTATTGTGTCTTGTTTTCCGTAATCCTGAACTTAATTCTCTGACTGGTGTCTCTTACAAAGCCACTATCAGCTACCAAGAAAAACCATGGCTTCTGATTAAGCTTACTTGAAGATAATAAAACAGAATTCCTGTGATAACAACCGAATCATGAAAGATTTGCACACAATAGAAAGTAAATTGCTGATATGAGGAAGCACACTTAGGAAGACTAAAATAGTAGAAGCCAAAAAATGTCTAACACTGAAATAGTTACACTAAAAGCAAAACTCACATTGAACTCAGTTTAAGTACCATGCAAAATTGATCCCAAGTGACCTGAATATCGAACTATTTCCTCCTCCTCCTCTTCCTCCTTCTTTCAGCTGCTCCCGTCAGGGGAAGCCACAGTGAATGTTCTGTTTCCATCTTCCTCGGTCTTCAGCATCCTCCTCAGTCACACCAACCTCCTGCATATCCTCTCTCACAGCATC
>JANHZU010009442.1:130186-143401 GCA_032468055.1 Acrochordus granulatus | reverse complement strand
AGAATATTGCTGTAGTGCTTTGGCTTGAGAACAGCTTCAAGGTATTTGCAAAATTTGTCTGCCCATCTATTTATAGGCACACATTTTACACCATCTTAGCTTTTTTCAGTAGGATTTAATAATTATAATAGAAAAGCAGCCTTTCATTCTCTATGAGGGGAAGAAACTGATTATAAACTGAAATAATAAATAATAAAACATGCCTGGTTCAATAATTAAGATAAATTCCAATGGCTCTTAAGATAAACTTTTCATTTTAAAGCTAAATTGTTGGGGGAACCTAGTTTTCTTTTCAATAAATTCAGTACATTAAATAATTAACATTTGTTTCCTTTTTTATTTAACTTAAAATCAGCCGCCTGGAGAAGGGACTCAATCTGAAATCATCTTTATTTTAAATTAATATAAAAATAAATTTTGCCCCAGACAAGCCATACTCTACTACATTATTGCTATAGCATTTTTGATGCCAAAATTCTGTAAGATTACTTTCTTTCCTTCTCTCTATGAGTCTATGGACTGTATGAACAGGAAGCTTTGAACTCTGTATTTAGTAAGGCAATACCCACCACCATATGGAAAACTTAATTTGGAGAGACCTACAGAAACATCTTATATATTGTACGGGTGTCTACCATTCAAAGAAAAGGGTTAAAAATTATTAGAGCCTATATCCCAAATATTATCCAGTAACCAAATGCTGAGCTTAAATGATCAAGCCATTTCCTATGAAAATGTTTCCTTCTTTTAATAGAGAAGCATTTCTCATGTCATAGCAAAAGTTCATTTTCAAAGAACTCCAGGTTTGAAACCAATTCACCATGAAGCATGTAAATAGAAACCCAAAGTCCCAGTAGGCATCAGGTATTTTGATAATGAAACCAAGTATTGTTAATAAATTACCTCTGTCCAGAGAAAATCACAAAGAATATTTTTTGTTTGTTTACATTTAACAGCATGCTGAAAGGTTTAAGAACTTTAATGAATCAGTTATACTCCTCCTTTTAAAAAGATATACAGGTCATTTTTCTTACTGAAATGTTTTGGAGAGCAATCAGAAGTTACTAAAAGCAATGAATTCATACTGTTAACACACATTTATCAAATCATTTTCTCAGACATAATAAGTATATCATTGAATGTCCATATTTTTTTCAAAGGCGTTTCTTGGGAAATACATTAAATATTTATAAAATAATCCATCAAACATTACTTCTGGACAACCCACTACAATGTAAGAAATTGTATATTAATTGTACTCATACAATATTATAACATTACAACTCATTTATCTGTTTAAGCACATCTAATCCTAAATTAGACTCTGAACTTTAAAACTGGAATAGCAACGTACATTAAAATAGAACCCAGAATTTTAGAAAAGCTTAATTTTCTTATTTTGAAATAAAAAGAAACCTAAAAATGTATCCAGTTCTTTTTGTGATTGTAGTCTTCAGAGATATTATTAAATATTTCAAGAATGTATACAAAATAAATATTAAAATATTTTTATCTTTCAATCATATGTTAAAGTGATGTAATATGCCTACATTTAATAGGCTTTGTAGTTTTTCATTGAAGATGGGACCTGCATGATCAGAACTTCATGGTAATTAATTATCTGTATGGTCTTGTAAATATAAACTATAACTTCACATGAAACGAAGATGAGAACAGCCGAAGAAAATAATGAAGGTAGAAATATATCACATGACAAAATATTCAAATACCAATTATAAAAGAAGAGGAAGAAGGTAGAGGAAAAAGTAGCTATCACTATAAGTTAAAGATACCAATTTTACTGGATTTAAATTCATTTATAACGTAAGATTTTAAATAGTACACAGGATTTCTGGAATAAAAAGGTGAAATCATAGGCAATATAAATCATTCAAAATGAATGACAATTTGTTTTTCTCACGCTGCATTATCCTAGAAAAAGTTGGTATATTTTATCAGAACAATCTTTTGGCAATACAAATCCTGGAACAAATCCTAGCAAATGCCTACTATTTTTTATTACTATATTTCCTATTGTGATATCATACTGTTTTGGAAATAGGTAACAGTTTTCCTGGGTTTCTATTCTGTTACAAACAGAGAAATCCTTATGGACCATGAAACAGCAGTATAAGACAAGAGTAAAAAGATATCTGTTTAACTTTGTTCATATTTGTTTATCTTCTATGAATGTCTTTTCTTATAGAGGCATCATTAGAGGTCTCTGGGTAACACCCTTGGATGCCCACTTTCAGAATCAGTCATCAGTTAAATATCTAGGGGTATACGCAGACTGACGCTACCAGATCCAGATTGCAACCACCAGATGAAAGGAAAGAGAACTGTTGTTTCAGTTTACTACTATCTCCTAGTAATTAATCTAACAAAATTAGTGTTCACTGAGGCTGTGGCCATGCTTACCTGAAGCCTGTTTCCATTTGTTGCTCCACCCACAAACTGTCACCCTACACAAATATCTAGATTCTTTATGGGAGAATGTTGGCCCTACTGGATACCAATTTTTTTTAAAAAAAAAAGATCAAAGGCCCAGCTAGGGGCCATATACCTATGGACAAAAATGAGATTACATTCTTGCCTTGATAGCTTTATTTCTATATAGCTTTTATGACCATGTTTTAGCAAAGCAGAAATATACCGATATTTATAATGCATTGTGGAATTATTATTCCACAAATAATTCTACACTAGAGATTATTTGTACAGAAAAAAATAATAAAGAATACTATCTCTGATTGTTTCCTGTCAACAACTATAAATAAATATTTATGAATCTTATGAAACTCTCTTGATTTCTTTAAGTTACGGAAGTTTATTATTATTATTAATGCAAAGGCCAAATTAGGTGTTCATATGGCTTTACATCCTTTATTTTAAACGTACATGTATATACACAACAAATGATAAGATACAAATATGGTAAACACTGGTATAGCTCCATAAAAGTATTCAGATATTTTTTCATAATACTGTATATGCAGAAATATTTGACATATGAAAATATATGTATCAGATTATTTTAAACCTGAGATTTGAATCCAAATTATAATTATATTGAAAAACCTGTTCAAAACTATATAGTGAATGCAGCGTTTGATATAAGAAAGATTAAAGATAGATGTATACCCTATTATACTAAGAAAATTGATAATACAGTCCTATATCAGAAAATTAGTGACGCTAAATCATTTCTTGTAAAACATGGATGTGAAACTATAATTTATATAATCTATAAAAGATTAACTTCTAATCAAAGTTTTATAGAATTGTACTCTAATTTCATTTATCACACTACAATATATTGTAATTTACCTTTAATTATCTAGGCATCTGATTTTAATGTTAAATTAGATTAATATTTCTATTTAATATTTTGTTAAATTGTTATATAGCTGTTTTCTTACACACTGCATTATGTAACATTATTACACTTACACTTTGACCACTTATTATTATTTCTCTAGAATATAATAATTACTTTGATTTATAATTAGAATTAAAAATAATTAATATGTCTCAAATTATATCTCTCAAATATTTAGCCTTCCACTTTATTTTGTCAATTACGTTATAATATAATTATAAAATATAATAATATTGTTATAATTTTAGTTTTCTTGATCTAATTAAGACAGAAGATTGTTTAATCAATCCTAAATTGTCAAACGTAGACAACTCAGAAAGCCATCTATTTTAAAGAAATAAAATTTGCAATAAAGAATACAGCTTTTCTTATTTTTAGCCATAACTAGAAATTCTTCTGGTTTCTGTCTAAAGTTAGCTTTATATATCATCCTTTTGCATGTGTGTTATAATGTGTGTGCATGTATGCACATTTATTTCTTTTCTTTAACTGTGTTATAAACTTCATTCATCCATGATTGCCCAAGTTTTCTTACTCCATTTAAACAGTATATTTTGTTCCATAGCGAGCTAGGTGGCAAATAAATTTAATAAATAAATAAACAATTTAATAAATAGATAGAATAGATTAGTTCTATTGATTTCTCTCAGTTTCTCTTCCTAAGCTACAAGGACACGATACAACAAATTTCAAAGAGAGTAGAATTTTATATATTTTGCATTAAATATCAAGGAACTAAAATCAAACTGAATTAACTTCTATATAACAATCCTAAAATTCAGATATATCCGTGAACAATTTGGCACTTCTAAATTTCAGATTATACTGCGACTTTTACTTCACTAAAGCTTGGAATTATTTTCTAACTAAATGTTTATATATTTCAAATAAATGTATATACTTTATTAAAACAGAAAAATAAATGTAAACAGGCATTGAAATAGAATATAAATAAAAAATGTCAGACTAAAGATGATAAAGCAAATACAATAAAAATCAAATGTGCCAATACGCTAACTTAATTCACACTGAATTCAAGGAATCTGTTCTATGTATGATTAAATGTGGATTAAAATTATACATACAAACACACATTTGTACATATACACTTGCATTTGGTTATTGTATGCACTTTTTCAGAAACAGGAATTCAATTCTACAATGTTATTTGAAAAGTAAAACAATGTTTATATTTTAAAGTGTGTCTTTATTCAATAAGACTTACCAAAATAATAACTGAAGACTACTCAGTAGATCTTATCTCAATTCTAGCAAAGTTTCAGAGATACGTTAGGTGGGTAGTCCTAAAAAGAAACTGGATTTACTCCTTGACTGGGAATTTTTGTGAGCATGTATTCTGCCCTGTTCTTTTCCTTGGGGAGAAACTTGAAGAGATAGAGGAGGTTCAGGTGACAGAGAGATACAGGTTAATATAGATGTCCTGAAACTGTGTTCTGTAGAAATACTGTGATTTTATGGATTCTGCAACTCCTTACGATTCAAGGGTCCTGTCACTACATCTCAGAGTATTTGTGATTTGTGTCCCCAACACATGTGGCCTATCTCTGACATTTGGCACTGAGCCACAAATATAGTGTTAGTGTAGTGATAGGACAATGTCTAACCCCTCGCGTACTGCAGCTGTTGTCTTGTCACTACCACGCGGGATATCAAGCAGTCACGAGCAGAACGGTTCCCAAAACACATCCAAGACTGACTAGAGTTGATTCAGCTGACCGATCACATAACCCAGGTTTTCTTTTCTTTTGTGCTGTGCACACTGAGAAAGCGAGAGGGGGCAAGAAAGAGAGAAAGAGAGAGAGAGAGAGAGAACCTTTTCCGGACAGAAGACCCATAAGAAACTTTGGCTTTACCTGAACTGTCGCTTTTCCGCTTGCCTATTCTTTTCTCTGTTTCCACCGGGGAGAGCGCTTGTCTGCCGTAATCTCCCGGAGTGCATGTCGCCCCAGTTGGGGTGCCGGTCCCCAAGCTCGATGAATTCGAGCAAAGTCCCGGGGGGCTACTGGCTAGCTCCGGGGGTCCAGCCGACTCCGGCTGAAGGCACAGGCTGTGTCTGGCTGAAGCAGATGGAGGCGGGGGAGGCGGTGGCGGGGAAGCCATCTGAGGGATGTGCCAATTCGTCTGCAACGACTGCTGGTGCTGCTGCTGTTGCTGGTGGTGGTGGTGGTGATGGTGGTGGTGGTGGTGGTGGCCCCTGTGATTCTGGCTGCCGAACATGCCTTCCTCGTTGGGGTATCCCGCTATGATGCAAGAGGAGGAGGACGCGGATAGCTCCGGGTAGGACATGTGATCGGAGCGGCCGTGCAGGGCAAGCGCAGACTGGGAGAAGGGGTGCAAGCCCTGGCCGGGGGGATGATGAGCGCTGCGCAGGCAGCCGAAAAGCGTGTGATCCATGGCATGCGACAAGGCTCCGAGCGGCCACCCTGCTGCAAGTGAACGCCCGCCGGAGGACAACGACCAACTCGGTCCTCCGCTTTCCTCCCAGCCACTGCTGAGGCTGGAGGCTGCGCGCCGCGAAGCTCGAGTATAATCCAGATCTCCTGAGTTTGACTGCTGATCCCGGCCGTGGCTTCGCTCGGATATTTGAAGAATTGGCCGCGCGGGGTTCGCCGCCGGCAAAACAGAAGTGGTCCGCGCTAAGGCTCCGAAGGGGAAGCGCCTCGCCGAAGTTATAAATACAGGAGTGTGTAACGTGAGCCGGGGGCTGGCTTAGCAGCGCGGCGCTGACCACATGCGAGCGCCAGCCCAGCAACCACCCCGCAGCTCCCCTCGTCCCGACCCAGCGCAACCTGGTCCTGCTTGCCAGGCGTCGGGTCAGCCCCAAGAAGCAGGGCAGTTCCAGGACCCTAATAAGATCTAGGTGAAAAACCTTTAGGGGCCCAATCTGCCCTCACCCGTGGCCCTTCCAGTCCCAAGCTCTGCTCAACTCACCCCTCATTAGGCTCTTGGCAGGCAAGATTCAGACTTTGCTTTTATATAGTACAGAAGAGGAGTGCGGGTAAGAGAAAGCACACCTGTCACCATCTGGTACCTCCTCCTTCTGCTTTATTTGCTCTGTTGGGCTAGTGGTGGGTGTACTGGAGTGAAGCATAAGTTCCAGAAACTAACTGGGTGCATAAAATCTAAAAGAGCAATATTAATCTATAATGTTCTTTGATGAAGATTGGGTAAAGTGGGCCTAAGTCTTTCTGGGCAGCATGAAGGAGAAAATTCTGCTTATTCCAGATGTGAGCAAGAAAAAGTGTCTGTTTTTGCTTATCTTTCTAAGTGTGACCCATTTTTTTTTACTAAGACTCCCAGAGATCACTTGCTTATCATTTCTAATTAATTCATCTACAATCATTATTTAAGTAATGCAGTGATAGCAAATAAGGATATTAGAGCCAAGAAAAAATGTAAATGTACTGGCTAACCCTACAGTTGTTGCCTTCTCTGCCCACCTTTGAATTCTCTGGAGAGTGAAGTGAATTAATACAGAGTAGTTGCTTCTATATATTGCTCACACTCCACTTTCAGGAATGTTCTACCAGATCTATAGCATTAGCAGCTTTTGGGCAAAGATTACTGTGCCTCACCATGTTGTATGATTGTGGCTGCAAAAACAATCTATATTCTTCAAAAATGTTCAAAGCAAAAAATCCTTTAAGTATAGTGCAGTGATAGCAAATAGGTACCTGACTCAAGGATTTGGATTGTGTCACCCAGAAAAACGGTGAATGTACCAATCAACCCTATATTTCTCACCTTGCCAAAATTTTTATAATCCTCTTGATTGCTTACATTTCCCTATTTGTACAACACAGACTGGCACACTGGGCATTATATTCATGCTCATTATGAACCTTTTACAACACTGTCACATAGAATGTAATAAAGTTAAGAATGGAGTAGAATCTCAGTCCATTTCCAAACAGCATTTAGTACAATGTTGAAGTCCAATCAACAGGATCCATTTATTTCTGCCTGGATATTCATAGAAGAAAAATTTGGATCTCTGCAGCATTTCCCCATTAGTATCTATATTTAAAAAAAAATTCATAGAAATTCAATAACACAATTGATCATGGTTTTAAATATATAATTTGTGAATGCTAAAGGAATCCCAGATCTGTTGGTTTGATAAAAGCTACATTGCAATTTTAAGGTTCTACTTTATGGGATATAAATTAAGGGACTTTTTAAATTCCACTGATTGTTTGAAAGTTCTGGAATAACAGTTTCATTTCTTAGTTTCCAATGTTGGAATTTCTTATAGGTGGCTAATGTATTTCCTAAGATTTTCAAATCTAGCATTTATGTTCCATGCTACAAGGTAGAAGTTTCTCAGAGAACATATCATATTACAACTATACCATCATTAGCAAATAAATATATCATTGTCTCATCTTCTCAGTTGAATTTTCTAGGTTACAGCAACTTTCAATGGTATTATGCAAGAACTATAAAAAAAGCAGAACTGAATATTGCAAAGTATCTCAATAAAACTGCATAGAATTGGGATGCTATCTAGAATCTCATGATTAAAAATTTGATGTTATAATATATTGCTAAGGAAAACTACCTTTATCCCAGTTTACAAGATAGGAATAATACTTGGGTGTATGTTGATATTTATTACTGAAGTTGTCTAAAATATACCAATAAAGGTTTTCATGAGATAACCTGAGTGCTGAGGATTACTCTTTATAATGTCCAAACAGGAATTCTCAGAGTGTGTCACACATATTAAATTATTTTAAATCTGTTTTAATGTCAAATAAGAACATTCACTTTCTTTTAAAAGGTCATATTATATAGATTTCAGGGGAATTTGTTAAAAAAAAAATAGCCACTGTATTCAAATGATTAGGAAAAAGATACTTAATTTCCATTGCCTTTAGTTCTTGGGATACAAATGCAATGAATGAACCAATAATACTGAAAAAGAAACATAGCACTGGAAGATAGAGAACTTAGGCAATTATTTGTTTGTTTGTAGATGATGGGATAAGGCTTTTTCCCAGTTGGGCTGCTATATGCAGAAGCTTTAATGAGAGTGGATAGGACTTCATTGGTTTGACTGATAGATTTATATCCCCTCTTTTTTCAAAATTCCTGGCTGCAGTCCTTGTTCCCCTAAAAAGACTCTATCAGATAGATTGGGCTGAGAGAGAGGACTAGTCTACATTAATGCAGACAACATCCATCAATGAAGGTGGATTTGGAGAAACTCTTGTTTCCATTAACCCAATAGGAATGGGACCTGAAGTCTGTATGGTGAAATCAATTGGTGTGTAATTAATGCAAGGGCTTATAGGTAATTCATTTTTCATTATGACATTAATGTAGATTATTTAATAAACTGAGATAATAAACTTGAGATATCTCCTTTTGTATTATTAAGTACAGAATGGTACAAACTTTATAAGATAAATTCTCTCCCTCTGAAAACGTCTCTAGATTTGCTAAGTTTTAGATCCTAGAGGATCTAGGAATCCTCTAGATGAAACTGTATAGGCCACTGTTTTTCAACTTTGGCAACTTAAAGATATATGGACTTCAGTTCCCAGAAGCTGAAGTTTATACTCTGAGAGTTAAAATCTATTTAGAGTTACCAAGATTGAGAAGCATTGGTATAGACTAAATAATTGTTAAAGAGTCTGGCTCTACACAAATTATCCCTGGGAATCTTTAATAACCTGCTAAAAGTGACAGACTTTCCCTTTTCATTTACCCAACATCATATGGAAATGGTTCTGTTCATATTGGGCTGAGTTTGTTGAGTTATGTTTAGACCATTGATTTGGGGGATCATCTTCTACATTTGCACTGCTTCTTTCTACAGATTTGGGTCCCCATCATAAAGCAGAAAGATCTCCTGTCAGACTTTATTATGCTGAACCTTGCTTTGAAGGAGGAACCTCCTCGCTAGGAAAAGCCTGCATGGATAGAGGAAAATTAAGAAAATGAAATATAACTGAACATAAAACATAAAATGAAACATAGAAGGGAGCACTATATCACTGTCAATAAGGGTATACCTTCAAGCAAAGAAGCAGACCTTCAAGTAGGCAGGGCGCTATGGGAAGTACCGGAGCAGCGATGTGCCCTTTCCTGCCAGATCAGATTGATTTTACTTGGAGCCGGAACCGGGAGCATCCCGGAGGTAGGCTTCGATCACGCCTGTATTGTCCCACGTACAGAACATACATCGAAAACTTGGGCTCACGGGTGGTTTTGAAGTTTTTAGAAATCTGTCCTTCTCTTGGTGACATGGGGAATTGGGGGCGAAAAATCCATAAAACCATCAGACCGTGACAAAAGACTTCGGGTGAGGGCAAGGCTGCTGTGCCCGCAACTCGCTGGAGTCCCTCGAAGACTTCCTTGGAGGCACGGAGGTCGACCGTACAGCAACCAAGCTCGAAGACAATATCAAGGATAACAAATTGCTTCGAGTGTCTCTGTTTCCCGCTACCCACAAAACACGCGCTTCAGTTAGCATGCGCTTAATTGGGAAAGTCCGCTTCTCCGCTGAGAAAAAAGAAAGGCCTCGATTCTAATCCTTTCAAAATAACGTTCCCGCTCTCGCTTTAAGTGACACCGTCTCATTTAGCAGGAAGTTTATTTTGTTCCCCTTGGTGGCCGCGTTTTCATTGACTCAGGTGTCCAGAGAGATTTTGAGGACGCAGCGCAGCAGCCAGGGGCGGCAAGGCAGTATTAGTTCACATTAGTTCAAAAAGATTTTTAAGACATTTTTCCTCCCCCGTACCCACGTACCTTGAAAAGCATTGTTTTGATTCGTTGTTATTGTTTTTGATGCTTAATCCCAATCCATGAAATTTCCAGTTGTGTGCACGAAAACACGCACATACGTCATTTTCATCTACCATTGACGGGGTGGCGGGGGGGCGTTATGAGAATTGCAAGAGGCAGTAACTTAAACGGAAATTGAGTCTGATTTTGTGGGAAATTAGTTTTGCAGACTTTCTTTGAAAAAAAAATCGAAAAGTTTTGTTCAAGAGATACTCTTCAGCTCACCCAGCTGAAATACGAAGTTCTGGGGCTGGTAAGAGTCTTTTCCATTTCTTATAATGTTTATAATTCTTTTAAATCATTTTATATAATTATTCTTTCTAGCATTTCTTTCTGAAAAAGCTTGTGATAGACCCCAAAGAATCCAGAGGTACAGTGTTTTGTTTCCTGCCCCCTACTTATTGCAAAATAATTTAACAACCCTGATTAAATATTCTGTACTTTATGTTTTAGCATTTCAGTAGGAGGTTCCAGTATATATGGATGAAATGAAATGTAGCTTCCTTGTGCTGATCTTGTTTCTGAGGAAAATCCTCATTTCCTTCCTTTTCTTCCTATTTCTATAGCAACTTTAGAGATGCCTCTACTGTATAGCTGTTGTATGATGACAAAGCTATATTTGGCTGCAAACATATATGCAGTTAAACTTCAGTAAAAGTGAGTCATATTTTTTAGCTGATGTGAGTAGAGATGCACTGCTAATTTGAAACCCCGCTATCACTTGGTAAAAAGGCAATATTTTAGCCAAATACTTGAAATAAAATAGTTTGGAGAAATAACTGGGAGCCACAAAGGCAGATAGCATCATGATGTTTTAGATGAACTATAAACAGTATTGGCTTTAATGTCTGATAGGTGGAACTTCCTTTAATGTATCCATTATTTGGACTAAATTCTCTTCCTTTATTCTCCATGGTTAATATACCTTGAAATTTCTTTTCTACCTGCTGCTGTCAATCACTCACTGTTGATCTGGGACAAGGAACTTTAAAAAGGGGAATAGAAAAGGCAACAAAGCTGACCACTCAGTTTAAGCCATAAAATGCTTCAAGCCGCTAAGTGAAGAGGTTACTAAAAGAAGTTAATGTTCAGATCAAAGACAAATGAAATATGGCTCTTTAACACTACAGATGGGAAGGATGCTGTCATACTTTGTCGCAAATTCCTTTGTAAGGCAAAAGTGAATTATATATTAGAAAAAAAAGAGATAGAATGAGCAAAGCTTTGTCCTTGTGTAATGTGTGGGGAAGGGTATACAAATTATGGAAAAAATAATAATGAAAACATCAGTATTTAAATGTGTCGCATGTATCTTATTTTGTTCTTTCACAGATTTATCAGATTTATTTGTGCTCTATTGTTTTACAAATAAATTTTAATTAAATAAGGTTATTTATTATTGTGAATGAATAAAGGAAGCAGACAAGTATAAAAAGATAACTCCCATGATAATTTTTAAAGAAAAAATAGCTAAATATAAGAAAAAATTGATCATTTTGTCTTTTATAGTTTCCCTAATTATATATCTAATAATTCACTAATTTATGAAATACTGATTTTTTCATACTTTAGAATACTGCTAATCATCACTATTAATCAATTAGAACAAAATACCACTTGTGTTTCCGTAATGCATTTTTGATGAGATTTAATGAAAGAAAAGACAAAACAAATAAATTAGTCCAAGTATCTGTTCATAAATCATGCAGACTATTTGAGAAATCTGTAAATGTTCATATGGTATGTTTCAAGAATGATATTATAAATATAATATATTTGTATGTGTGATGTATTTCTTATAATAATTTTTATTAAAGTTTAAAATTTCAACAATAAAAGACTAATACAAACTAAGGGTATAAACAAGAAAAAACAAGAAAAACAAGAAAGTGCAAAAGGGGAAAAAGAAGAGAAGAAAAGGGGGAATATATAAAAAGGAAAAAAGAAACAAAAATATAGAAATAAATAACTTTCTCCTTCATCAAAACAAGTATAAACTTTTTCAACAGCTTAACATCTTCTCTAATATTCCAGCAAAACTTCCCCTTTATCTCATCTTTTATCTATTAAAATAATAAAAACCTCATCTTTCAATCTTAATCAGAAGAAGTCCATTAAAAGTTATCAGAAATAACAATATACATACATACACATATACATAGACAGACAGACACATATACTAGGAAATCAGTTTTATAATTCTTTCTTGGACTTTACATAATATTGTATAATTTTCTCTAAAATGTTCTTCCCATGTCTTATCTCATACCTGTAAACAAATATTTTAATAACTCATAATTCAAATTTAATCAATAAAATCTTATTAAGAGCTATTAGAGACTAGTATGATGTATGTGAAATTCCATATAAGAATTCCAAGCCTTTGAATAATTAAAATTTATTTCACACATAAATACACTCCATTAAAAAAAAACTTGATCCAAATAATCATTCAGATTCAGATATTTTATTGGTCAAGCATGGTTAGACACACAAGGAATTTGATTCCAGTACAGCAGCTCTCAGTATATTGCAAGACAATAGTTCATAAACTAATAACATAAACAAATAAACAAATTATGCATTCAACAATAAAATGTGCATCCAAAATATGTAGCTATAGAAAAGGATTATAGTAAAGCGTAGAGTTAGAGCCACAATCTATTGATACATATGAATACACCTTAGACAGAACTTCTGGGTTAATTTAGAATTCTTTGCACTTTGTGTCCTGTTGTATAGGATGAGTCAGGTTTATTTATTTATTTGATTAATAAATCTCATATATATGAATAAAGGAAGCTTACAATAAAATAGATAAATTCAAATAAAATATAACATATAAAATAAAAACACATTAACTGATTATAAATATCATTCTCCATAATTTCATAGTTTTGTTAAATGTTAACATGTTTAGAATAAAATAAATTTGGCTCATTGTCCAAAGGAAATGCCAACCAAAATTGCACTAATTATGCTGTGCCTTTGGTATTAAACTATGGCTAATATTTCTTTTT